>JANRMT010062849.1:15967302-16009436 GCA_026402145.1 Polypterus bichir lapradei
ATAGATAGATAGATAGATAGATAGATAGATAGATAGATAGATAGATAGATAGATACAGGGTGGTCCAGATCTAATTATGCAGATCCAGATCATCTGGATCACTTTGATTTATGCGGGGACGATTCCAGTTCGGCGTGAAGACGATTCATCACGTCATCAGTTAGCACACTTCTCAATGGTCCGGGATTTTTCGAGTGATTTTCTATGTAGTAAGCTTAATATGTTATAGCATAATGAAAATTGCATAATTAGATCTGGACCACCCAATAGATGAAGAACACAGATGTCACAGAGAGGATGTGCAGCATTGTTTATAATGGCACTAGATTTTGCTTTAATTTTGGTTACTACTTCCATGAGGGTACAGAGTGCACCGTCCCATAACTGAGCCTTCCCATATTAATTAGTTTGTTGATTCGGCGAGCCTGTCTTGAAGTTAGGTTACTGGCCCAGCACACCAGAGTGTAGAAAATCACCACAGTTGTAGAAAATATGAAGGATGTCAGTACCCACATTACAGGAATGCAGTTTCCTAAGTAAAAAGAGCCAACTTGTCATTGATGTGGACCCCCAAGTACTTGTATGAGTGTACCACTTCTAAATCCACCACCGAAATAGTGACTAGACATAGACGCAGTTTGTTGTGGTGAAAGTCAATGACCAATTCCTTGGTTTTGCTGATGTTAAGCTGTAGACATTTTTTTCTGCACCAAGAAACAAAGTTTTCCACCTGACTCCTATATTCTGTCTTATCCCCCTTATCCATACACCCCATATGTGCAGAATCATCTTGGAATTTCTGAAAGTGACATACCCTGGTATTATATTAAAAGTATGGGGTGTACAGAGTGAAGAGAAAAGGAGACAGGACTGTTCCTTGTGGTGCTCCAGCGTTGCTCACATCCGTATCAGAAACACAGTCCATGAACCTCACAAACTGGGTTCTGCACGACAGATAGTCCATTATCCAAGACATCATAGACTTATCAAGCTGCATATCTAAGTGTTTATCCTTTAACAGGGATGGCTGGATGGTGTTGAAGGCACTGTAAAAATTAAAAAAAACAACCTTCTCTGTGCTCTCAGATCTGTCCAGTTGAGAATAGGCCTTGTGGAGCAGATAGATAATTGCAGTGAATTTCAGATAGAGATTACAAAGAGCAAAAGACTGGTGTACGATTAAGTACTAAAAATCAGCAAACCAACTAGTGTATGAATGCACATAGCTTGAAATTTTGCAAAACAGCAGGAAAGTACAATATAATTAATGTCATGCTAATTCCAGTCCAAATTCATTAATGCAAATTTTTTTTTCAAAACTGAAAAAAAATATTTATTGGCTTTCAGGGTGGTACATGGCCCCCCTTGTCCACGCCACTGCTGACACTCTTGCTCATAAGCCAATTACAGTCACCCTAAGGACAGGATGCTGCCCTACTGCTGTGTGGAAATATCTGTAACATTTGATTTTTTTGTGAAGGTATAGAAATATTCATGTTAAATTATAAAGGCCTGCATACTGTATGTTTAGAAGACAAGATACTGAGAACTTAAACCTGGCACTATTTGTTTTGACTGCTTAATGAAATGAAAGATAATGGTTTAGATAATGGTGGGTTTTGTTTTTTATTATTAATAAAATAAAGTTAGTCCAGTTATGTAATTTATTTTTTAAAGCAGACATCGTAGTTTATATATATATATATATATATATATATATATTTTTTTTTTTTTGCAGTTTAGAGTCACCAAGGGAAAAGAACAAAGTATACAGGGTGTTTGTCCCTCATTCTCACCTTGACGTACATGTTGGCCATCGGGTACGGGTTCTGTTGCCATCAGGAAGAATCAGCACAGGCACCATTCAGTTCCTTGGATTCCTGTCGAGCTTGCAAGACTTTCGCATTGGGGTAGAATTAGAGAGCCCCGAATATGGTCAGCATGATGGGGTATTTGAAGGTCAACGCTATTTCCACTGGTAAGCATATTAAACATTAAGATCTTTATTTGGCAACTAGCTGTGCTACCTGTCTAAGAAAGGTTGAAATTTACGTAATCAATTTAATTAATCAATGTTTTTTTATTTGATTCATGGGTTTACCGTTTGGTCTGGTATAATAATATGCAACTGATTCCCTTCCCTCATCGCAGCCTTTTCCTCTTCAGATAGAGCTGCCCATTTTCACCGCTTCCTCTTAGTGTCACTGGTTGAACTGACCAATCTTGCAGTCAATGTAATTTGCTGGGTAAATGTGGTGGTGGTCACTACTGCATTGGCCTGATTTAGTGATTCTAGCCTAGTCGAGTTGAGGCTTTGATTTCTTAATGTGTGTGTCAGTTTATCGTTATTTTCATTCATCCATTGCCCTCCACATAAAGTTATCAGACATTAGCATTACAGCTATAAACCTCATGGCCTAACTGGGTGCAAGAAACTCACTACCCTGATTCTGTTGCTGGTGTATAATGTCATATAACAGAATAGGCTGATAAGAACAGTTTTCTTATTTTTAGACCCTTATTTGGTATTTTCATTATCTCATATTTTGCCTATTTTTGCACTGTTCTTCCTAGACCTAGCAACTGGACAGACACATACAGAAACATTTTCTTTTAGTAAGGTAGATAATCTGAGTTACTCTATATTGGGGGCGTTCAGTGTTAACGTTTGCAATACACTATCTATTAAAATGTATTTTATAGCGCATGTAGTAATAAAATGCATTGCCTTTTTCATTCCAACAGATGGCGCATTACTAACATTAGCACTTCTTTTACACATCTCATACCAAATGGAATATAACAGGCATCTGCGGTGGGCTGGCACCCTGCCCGGGGTTTATTTCCTGGTTTGTGCCCTGTGTTGGCTGGGATTGGCTCCAGCAGACCCCCGTGACCCTGTAGTTAGGATATAGCGGGCTAGATAATGGATGGATGGATATAACAGGCATATCAACCCAACAGAAACACAAATATGCAGACACATACACAGACACTTGGAAAAAATAACAGAAATACATGAAAAAGCAGATTGACTTTAAAGTAGCTAAATGACGCTTACAAATTCAACTGCAAAGGTGAGTCATATTACTTTGAGTGACAATTAGCATGTCCTCCCAATTAGCACTTTGATATGTGTTTTCAAAGTAATGTAAGGTATCCAGATTGCAGGTCGGTCACAAAAACTGCAAAGGTATTTGATGTGTTAAGAGTAACAATCTCTAAATAATAACCTCACATACTGCATTCTCAAGGAGAACCAGCTGTCACAAGTTGAAGCTCACAAAGACAGTTGCACACTTTACAGGAGAGTTGCTAAATGCCAGAGATGTTCAGACTAAAAATTACTTCTGTGACCCAGTCTCCCATGTACATTGGGAGTTTTAACAAGTTGGAATTTATGGTAGGGTTGCCACTTAGAAACTGCTTGTACTGTATCTAAAGCTAATGCACTTGGACCCATAACCTGATGTAAGGAGTACAAAATCATTCTGGACCCCAAAGGAATGGAAAAAGTGATCTGTTCTAATGAGTCATCTTCAAACCAACTTCCTACAACTGGTTGAGTTTATCGTTGGAGAAAGCCCAAGGGTGTCTCAACTCACATATCTACTGTGGAAGGATTCGACAAACACAGGAATCGGGGGGTGGGGCAGCCACCCATATACTTGAAATAGGCTGAAAGCGATTGAAAGTTTGGTTCAATGAAACAGGTCTCAACAGACTTCAGTCCAACAATAGAGCAAACAGACAGGCAAACATGGCGGTTTTAAAGTTGGCCAGGGGAAGTGATGTCATTGGGGCCAGAACCGGAAGTGATGTCAATGTGCCCAGGAAACCAAAAGTGATGTCAGTGGTGCCAGAAACCAGAAGTGGTGTGCCAATGAAAGAGAGGAAGGATCAGTGTACTTTGCCAACCCCTGGTCTGGCATGGCATTATCCTTTTTTGAGCCCTTCAGTTGCCTCCCATGCACATGTGTGTGACACTACAATGTAACTGTTAAATATTGTGGGGGATCCATAATGGCATTGGCAGCAATCTTGTGGGATTTGTTAGGTTGAATGAATGGCTTCTATACTGCCTGTAAGAGCCATTTTCCTAGTTCTATAAAATGTATGAATATTTACTAGATGATAATGCATAAAATATGGGAGGTTCCTATAACCCCCGTGAATAGAATTGAGTTGGTATTTTCCTGTCATTTTCTAACAGTTTTGAGCTAACAATGTTCTCCACTTAGTGTCTAGCCTTGCCTTGTGTAAGGTATAGAGGCATACGGTTTTTTAACCGTGTCCTTGTTTGTGCTCACGTTCGTGCTTGCACACGTGAACGTGCCTCGGTGCATGTCTATGTGCCAACGGCCTACGGGCCTTTTGAGTGTGAAGTAACTCTTAAAGTAAAAGATTTAAGTGTTGAACCGTATGTTTAAGGCATACAGAAGAAGAAATTAAGAACTTTTAAGTATTGAAATAACCAAAGCTTCATAAGAAAAACTAAGTCTATAGAAGATACATTTTTTCCTTTTTTTGCCTTTATTCTATGTGTGTAACTATTTTTCTTTTTATTCTTGTGTGGATTATTTGCTTTTAACTTTCACTAAATATTTTAAAACAAACTTTTGGACTGTGAGATTTCTTTGACATGCGTCTTACCCGTGCCTGACTTCGCCTTACGCTTTGGCGGCTACACTGCCATTTCAAAGGAAAAGGTGCACCCTGTGATGCAGTTAGTGATCTCTCATTATGTTCCCCTATTCCAGGATGATAATACCTTCAAAACACTCTGCTAAAATAATTCAAGAGTGGCTTTGTGAAGATCAAGATCAACTCAGATGCCTTCCATGACCCTCCAGTGACCAGGTCTAAACATAACTGATCCTTTAGGGGGGTCATTGAAGCACAACGTGCACAGTAAATGGTGTAATATCCCACTACACACAGTTCAGAGCCCAAAGTACATCATTTCAGGTTGGACTGAAGTTCTAAAAGGCACCCAACTCCTTATTAGCCTGTTGATGTTAACATATTGTTATGTATTTCTGTTATGTTTTCCATCCCTGTATATTCTGAGCAGTAAGTTTCTATTTGTTATAATTTCATAAAGTTATTGGCTTTCTCACTTTTGTGTCTTGATTTAGCATTACAATATTAATGTTTGTTGTAATATATCAATATGTGTTGTCACGTGTCTTTTTATACATTGCATTTCACAATGAACATCAATCCAATTTATTTTGTTAACAGTGAAATCATTTACATTTGTATCAAACTGGGGCTCAGTGAACTAGACTTTGCTCTTCTACTTTACAGTCCAGAATCGTAGCCTCTATACATCCTACTGCTGAAAAGATGGGCACTTTCATGTTGTAACAAACTGAAACTACCACAAAGAGAACAAAAATAAAATGGACAAAGAGCAGGAAAAGGGCTCAAAAGGGTTCATAACATAACACACCACAGAAAGAAGACCCCACCTAGAAAACAAAGCAAGTTCTATTTTGGATGTCTTCAAAATGAATGACTAGTGAATAATATGTTAAAAGAAAGTCTGTGAACCTGACAAATAGTCTCCTATATTTATTTACCAAGCTGGATATAGCAAGTGCTCAAGAGTGCTCAACAGTAAGCTATTGGGTACCAGGCTATTATTTAAGTTTGCACTCTTTGAATTCAAACAGTGTTTTCATTAAATCACTTCTGGATTATTAACAAATTGGGAACATTTGCAACTCAGGTCATTCATGACAATGTGATTCATATTTATCTTATTCATCTTTGTTCAATTATCTGAAAAGATGTATTACAATACACTAGCTTGTGATTTGACCATTATTAAGTTCAGTCCTTGAAATTTTGTTCCTAGCTTTTTGCAAAGTAACATGCATGTCCAGAAGCAAACTTGCTTTATACTAATTGTCCCATACATACTCAAGTCAGAAAATCCGAAATTGCAGGGAGAGGTAATACATGTCTGATAATAGTTAAGTACTGATATACTGTATGGAGCAATTTTATATGACAGAAGGGTTCACGCACATAGAGGAGGATGAGGTTGGGAGCATGCGCCGATAGTTAGAACTCTAGGAAGATATTTGTCTTTCTCAATGGTGCCACATCACTAGGTTAAGCAAAAATCAATGGGTCAATCTCTACCCATCCAGTTTCACTCAGCAGCTTATGATAAGTACAGGCTTATCTCACTTGAGAGATATAGTTTGCTTCCTTTGTAAAGGTGCTACTGGTGTATTGAGCTTCCTGTGCAAGTTTTCAAATACAACAATAAGCAAGAAAACCCAAAATATCCACTGTAGAATGTTATGGAAGTGGTCTATCAAAATGCTTTAGAGTTTTTGATAAATTATATGGCACTATCTGTGTAAGCCAGCGCTGTAAAAAGCATGGGGTCCTAGAAACTACTGAAATCTTCAGAAAAAAAATTGAAATGTAGAGAGGTCAGGTAATTGAAAGGAACTACTCTGGCCATTTCTCTCATAGGAGGTTTGTTTTGCCAACGTGCTTGCATCGTTTGTGCATTAGCGGCTAAACGATTATCTTTCTTTGGAGGTTTTGTTTTGCTGACGTGCTTGCCTTACTTATGCATTAGCGGTGGGAGGAAAAGTAAGAGGGATACCGTTTTGCCAGTGTGCTTGCCTCGGTTCTGTATTAGCCGCTAAGCAAATGACTCTTTCTTTGGAGGTTTCGTTTTGCCGACGTGCTGGCCTCACTTGTGTATCCTCGGATGCGTAGCCCTTACACCAACTCCACCTCTCACTTCTGGAATGGACAGAGACACACACTTCCACTCGTAGACATTTATATATAAGATTCTCAAGTCCATTTATTCCAATTTAGGGCTGCAACTGACCAGAGCTTATGCTGAGTGGCAAGGCAAGGGTGTCAGTCTACCACAGGACTGGTGCACACTCACTCTCACAGTTTAGGAGACTTTTGTTATAAGATTCCCTTGGTGCTGACATTTAGTTTTGGACATTTAAGTTTCCTTTCCTGGATGTGTGATTTGGCTCATGTTAACTAACTCTTTGTTTCTTTGCTGTTGCCTATTTGCATACTTTGAGTTTCTTAGTTCTCATAATTTGATTGTTAGAATTTTGTGATTTTATTTCTGATTAACGTTATTTATATTTCTATTGTTTCTTTGTATAACTTAATTTTCAAACAAACCTGGAGTCTTTGAGTATAGGCATATTTATGGCTTTAGACTTTCCATTGCAGGAAAAGCATAACAAGTGATGAGCAAACGCCGTTGAATTGGGTTCACCTCAATTTCAGCAAAATTGCAGAAATGTTTAGGAACTTTGCCAAACTTAGCAAAATGCACTGAAGTCAATAGAGAAGAAGACACTGAACTAGTTTTTATTAGAATTAGAATTTATTGTGAATTTCACCTTAGGATTAATAAAGTATCTATCTATCTATCTATCTATCTAGATTATAATGGCCAATGGTTTTTAAGTGTCTTTAATGACCAGGGAAGTGCCTGATAAATATGCTATGCCAATTATTGTGGTCAAAAATGTGACCTGAGCTGTGAAGTAGCAGTGCTAACCAATTTGCCTCAGTGACTAACTAAGATAAAATAAATAGAATTAATTATCAGTACAGTAAAATGTCTTGCAGTGGTAACAGGAGCAGGAATCCACTGGGGCTTGGTCCCCACAGATTCAACAGCAGGTACTCACTACTCTCCACCAATTTTCTTTTTCCCTGGCATTTTTGCTTATTCACTGCTATTGCTGCCAAATTAGATTTTGTGAGGCCAGGCATGATTCTCAAACAAGAATAGACATCTGCAGGGACAACCCGATAAAAAGTTTGTAATAAATAGCAATGAAATCTGGCACTGTGAAGGCTACGCTCATGGGCCTCTACCTAAAACACCCTGTCTCAATTCCTCCAGTCTGTGCATTTGAAACCACAGGGGTTCAGGAACAAAGCAAAAGAAATGGAACAAAATATGCGATGCTACCAGAAAATAAAAATCTAAAATTGCAGTCATGAATTCAGGAGTTCAGTACAACAAGGTAACTGACACTTAATGATTAATTTGTATATTTTAATGAATACTGCGACAGAAGAGACAGTTTTCTTTCTTTCCTTTTGCATCAGAATACGTCATAAAGGTGAACACAGCCTCAATAAGCATTACAGACTATGGATATACAATTTGTTAACATGCTGCGGCTATTCTGGCATGGCACGTTTTTTTCTCCAGTTAGACAGAAATATTAATATTCTTTAGTTATTCATTTGGATGTGCAGTCAGAAGGTGAATGTTGTGCAGCTTTGTCCGTGCTTTACTGGCGTCATTAAGCAGATTTGTTGTTTGGGTTCATTTAGTACAGAAATCTGCATCTCCTGTGGCTCTTTGTTATCAGCTCTTTTGACGACAGTCCTTTTCACCTCCTTTGAACAGGGTGTGACGTATTGTTGATGTCAAATGTATATTTTGCAATTCATATTTTCAGAAGCATAGCTGCCAGTTCTTTCATCTTTACATTGATTCTGACACTAAACAAGAGAGAGCTTGGTCAGCGCCTGTAATAACACATCGTTCACTTTTACTACTAGTCCGTTGATGTCTTTGAATGCCAATCTCTGAATGAACAGAAAGGTTTTTCCATTTCAACAGGTTATGTTTATTTTTAACATGTGCCATGTACTCTCTGTACATGCAACACACGTATGTTTAATAGGGGTCTTTTTAGGAGACTTTTCGGCTCTGGAAGGTTTAATGTAATCAGAAGCTTGCTCTCTGTTGGATCAGGTTAACAAGAGCACTATAGCTCATTGCAGTTTAAAATAACCCTGATGAGGCATTGGATTGATTTAGAAATGTGACACTTACTGAGTCATCTATTTGCTCCCACCTAACTTTAAGCAAAATTCACTCATGGTTGTTTCCAAACTTTTATATATCATACGTCTTGGTTCAGCGAGACTACTACCAAATAAGCACAACACTAAAGCGCATGGATTCTTTACTCCTTCCTATTTGCATCAACTGCATAGCACTCTGGGTAATATTATTAAAGGGTTAGGCTTACTTATACAAATACACAAATACACTGGCACATTTCCAATTTCTTTCTGCTTGCATGTTTTGTGTTTAAATGTATTCTAAAGTTTTCTGCAAATTTTTAACACACCGGTAAAACAGTTCCTATTAAATACAGACTGGAAGAAGAATTTCATCCAGTAAAGTGGTTGATATGGCATACTGCTTACTACTAGGATCAGTATTATACACTCAAGGGGATGTCCAATCCAACAATAGCTGCTCCTAGCTCTGTGATGTCACATTGGCTTCCCAAAGCTTCTTAGGATGCTGGAAAAAAAATTGTTTAAACCATCCACATGGAAAATTTTCTGGAAAATATTCACTGAACATTTGCAGGAAAAAACACTTTGGCAGATTTCATTGATCAACATTAATTATAACATTGAAAAAGTGAGACTCTGGCCTTATTGACTTAAAAATTCTTAATTTTCTCTGAGCACTTTTGCCATCTATGTAAGTACTTTTGCACATTGTTTTTCCCTGGTGTTTGACACTATAGCTGTTCATATTTTTCTTTTTAGCATCTAAGTGTTCAAACCCTCATTTAGGACCCGGATTTTAGGGAGATGCCTACAGTGACTATGTTCAGGGGTAACAAAAGCTCTTATCAGCTTATCAAAGTCTGCCTTTAGGTTCCTTTTACAGGCAAATATTTAGACCTGTTACAGAACAACAGCATGTGGTGCAACACCCTATTTTTTGTCTTCCTGTTGCTGTCACAACTTAGGCAACTCAGTAAATGTGCTAGCTGATTGTGACCAACAGGATACCAAAAAGCAGAGACAAGTGGTGGGGTAAGTAACAGTACTTATTTCTACCTCATCTGCAAATCTCCCCGAATACTTTGTTGGCTTTTTTTCTTCATCAGCCAATGTACACCTGAGAGAGCCATTTAGAAAGTAAAACTTGGAGATTTATTATGGGCCATCCATTTTATTGTAGTGTGAAGAAGCACCTCCTCAAACAATGTTCAGAGTTACAGAAGAAAGACATGGAGAAAATTTTAAAGAAAGCAAATGTCAGCCCAAGTATCTTTATCTTAGTTTTTTGTAAATTTACGGGTCACCAGAAAATTGTATTGCTCTCACTTTACTAAACTGGAAGTGGATGTAAAAAGGAAAGTCATTTTTATTTAGGCGATAGCTGAGAGGCTTTGGCTTACTAATTTGGAAGAAAAAAGGGTACAATAGGATGTCATGCATGAGCTGCAGTTCTGTTTTCTGTTCATTATTTTGGATTTTCCTTTGTTAGTAAACTTAATCCAGCAATTAAGTGAAAATTTGAATCAAACACACCTTGTGTGAGTGAACTGTCATGTTCACACTGGCCAGCCACACCTTTAATGCTTGCCATCTGCTCAGTTCAGTGCTATAAAGTCATCTCCTAAGCTACAAGAAAATAGCTCTGAGGAAGCTGCACCGTACAAATCATTGCAAGCTATGTGAAACATAATTCTGAAGGATTTGGCTTAGCAACCAGAACAGCCACAGAACAAGAGTTGTGATAAAGCAAGATCAAGATTTGATAGATAACTTTATTGTTATTAATATCCAAGAACAAGTTCAATAACTAGCAGAAGCTCCAAACTGTGGCAAGTAACCACAGATTCCAACAAATATTCCAATGGTGTACATTTATTTAAAAAAATAATTTTAATTCAAGTCAAAAATACAATACTCTAGCAAGTCTTAACCAAGAATATATACAAGTACACTTCATTATTTTCATTACCCACATTTTATGTCATATGACAGATTCTTGGATCCCCTGGAGACAAATACAGTTCGTTCTATCTATCTATCTATCTATCTATCTATCTATCTATCTATCTATCTATCTATCATACCAGTTTAATCCAATTCAAGGTTGGACCAAAGTTGATTTGGCATCTATCTATCGTTAGATATTTTCTAGAAGTGTAACAAGTTGGTCTGCACATGAAAAGAGGAAAGTGCGTCTACACCATTATTTAAAAAAAAAAATACAAATTATAACAGTGGCTAAAAAATGTTTTTTTTAATGCTTTCATAATTTCTCATTATATTTTGGAACCAAAAAACAGCCAACATTACTTCCATAAAAAAATTTATTTTATTTGAACATCTGTTCCAAACTGAGCATTATATTCAAGGTATTTTAATGAATGGTTTTAATTACTTCTTTATTCTGTCAGGGTTCATTAGTTTCTTCTTTGTGAAGAAGTACGATGTCTGTCTATAACATTACATTTCCCTAAAACTCTTTTTCCTTAAATCCATTATATATATATGGGAGTATCAGCCATTTACACTAACCTGGATTTTAAAAGCTCCTACAAACTTATATATAAATGAAACTGCATTTTACATAGCCACCTGATATATGGGGTACTTGGACATGGCATATGGCTTGCAAACACACCAGTAGTATTTCATTCCATTGTTAGCAAAATGCACTGTTTACTACTACTACTATCTACTAATTTTAGTAAAAGTATTAGTACTTACACAATAAAGTAACATAAAATAATGAGTTACTTATGTTCTAGTTCCTTCTGATATACATGATAGATGGACCAAAACATAATGAAAGCCGCTTGTGCTCATGGATCCAATGACACCCGAGTTTCAGAAAGACAGGTAATGTAATGGTGTTGGGTGTATGCTAGTGGCATATATTGGATCTTTTGATATTAGCAAAACAATGTTTGAATGCCACAGAATGCTGTTTTATCTATGAATGATCTCTTTAGCGGAATAATGCTCTATACCACAATGCCCTTTGCATTGACAAATTCAATTTCTTTATTTCATTCAGTGTAGGTGAAGTACAATGGTGAATCACATTATTTTGATAACTAATCAGCAGATGAAGAAACATTATATGTGCACCTGTCATTTCTGTCCTCAAAACTCATTGCTCCCTTTTTAGCTTTGAATGTCACAATGCCTGTATACTTGAAGTAGGATGTTGTAAATGAAGGTTGTGGTTCAATATTGTACAGACTTCAGTTCAATTCAAGAACAAACAGACAGGCAAACATGGCAGCTTTAAAGTCAGGAAGGGGAAGTGATATCATCAGGACAGGAACTGGAAGTGATGTATTTGGGGTCTGGAACTGGAAGTAATGTCTTCGGTCCCAGAACCAAAAGTAACTTCATCAAATCCAGGCAAAATTTCCTGTGATCAGTCTGCCGATGAAAAAGAGAAAGGATCAGTGCACCCTGCCATCCCATGGTTTGGTGTGGAATTACTTTCATTTGAGCCCTTTAGCTGCCTCCGATGCACATGTGTGAGACAATGTGAAGACTTGTACCTCATTTAGCCACTCCTTATATGCTTGCAGTTAACCAGGAGGCCACTTTTCCAAACTTGCAAGGACACTGATGGCATATATTTGCTTTTATTAGCTATAACCCTGCTTTTTTGTGGTTATCAATGATTCAAGTGAATATTTCAATGCAATATATTTTTTTCTCCTTGTAATAAGTCCAAAAGTTTGGATTCCAGGATGGTTACTCTATTTAATGATGAGCAGAACTCTGCTAACAAGTGACAAAAAATACATGAATTTAATTACCATTTGGTCCAACTTAAGTGAAGGCTCTTTTTAGCCAGTACAAAGAACTTTTTTGGTTTAGGTTCTGTCTTCTTTTGAATCTGGTACTGTAATCACTGCTGCTCAACAGGTCCACGAGACCTGTTTAGTTTAACTTTATCCTAAACATGTATCTTTTCATAAAATAACAAATCATATTGTGATATTTGTGGCTCTTACTTTCCCTTCATTCTGGGTCATAATGTCCTCTGGAAGGCCCCCTATCATGATGGTTATGATGCTTCTATTGCAGTGTTTTTCAACCCTTTTTTAGTGGTGGCACACATGACTCGATTATTTTATTTTTTAACACCCCTAGTTCATTTTCTGTTAGACTGACTTCCCAGTTACACCATCACCCTGTGTCCCCAGAATTATATATTTAATTATGTCTCTTAGAGACACTACATATACAGTACATTGACTAAGGTAACCACGAAGTAATCAAAACTGATTATTTACAGTTGTGACTTCAGATTTTTTGAGCCTGACATAATTCACAGATCATTTTGGTATGAGGTAGAATACTGGAGAGACACACTCTCATTACTATTTTAATTTTTTGTAGCTTTTCTCTCTTATAAGTTTTTATAGTTGTAATACAGAAAACGCTAACTCACACAGATAAGATTTTAAAAAATGGAGTAGAATTGCCGGGGCATTTATCTCAAGGTGAGGTATGTTCATTCTTCATTTCTTCATCCATAATGTCTCAAGAAACATGTATTTCAAATAATTTTTATTTCTCTGTGACACCAAGCAGCTCAGAATGGCTTGATATTGATGGGCTCTTCAAGACATATTTTTATATGCATATTCTTTGGTATGCAAATTTGGAAAAATGAAACTATTTTTTTTTTCTGCACTTCCAGATGCTCAGAAATCAATGGCACAGTCTCTTTATTCTCTGTTGCAGTAACATGTGTCAACATTTTCAGGGTGACTTGCTTTGCCACGGCATGCACAAGCTTAGTTTATCTCTCAAAGCCTTGAATTTATCAGTGGAAGATAAGATATTTTCAGATTTTCCTTGCATGTTATAATTAATTTTGTTTCAATGTTCAAGGATATCGACTAAGTATGAATATTTTGAAGTCCATATATCATCTGCAAGTGACATGCAGACTTCTTTGTAGGTAGAATGCCCAGTGGGGGGCTGGATGGTCTCGTGGCCTGGGAACCCCTGCAGATTTTGTTTTTTTTTTCTCCAGTCCTCTGGAGTTTTTTTTTTTTTTTTTCTGTCCTCCTGGCCATCAGACCTTACTTTATTCTTTGTTGCTTAGCATTGCCTAATCTTTTATTTTTTATAAACTTTTCTTTCTTCATCTTGTAAAGCACTTTGAGCTACATCATTTGCATGAAAACTTGCTATATAAATACATTTTGTTGTTGTTTTTCTTCTTCTTCTTCTTGCATCTGAAGGGTAAAAAAATGCCTACAATACCTCATCCTTCAGTTCACTTGTGACAACACAGTCGTTTTTAGATACCCATCTAAATTCCTGAGGAAGAAGATTAACATGATTAGCACTCAACGTCTTGACAAAAAGATGCAAATTAAGAAATCTGACTTCTATATACTGAATCATTTAACAACTTTGTCTAGTACATCATTCAACTTATTGCTAAGTGTTATGCCAAGCAGCACTTCACAATGGAGAAAGCAATATGCTATGATGATGTAAAGATTTTCTTTCTTCACTAAACATACAAATCTATTTACTAACTCAACCACTGATGGAGCCCCATCTGTATAAATTCTCAAAACTTATGGAAAAGTGGTGTAATGGCTCCAACACAACACCTTAAACATCCATATTGGTGACTTTGGGATTCATCCTGCTTGCAAGCCAGGCTTCCATACTGGAACTAAAACACCTTTATTCCACAGTCGATTGAGTGAATTGTACTGAGTTTTAGTGAAATTAAACAGTATTTTTTTCCAAAGTAAAGTTTAAACTAATACCTGCACCACAGCTGCCCCCCAACCTCTATTCCCCAGCATACTGTAAGATCCCAGCCAGGTTGAAGGCATTTGGAGTGACTTTTGGGTCCAGTTGAGGGAGGGCAGAGTACAGCGTGGAGGACTGACAGCGGGGGTATGATTGACGCGAGGACGGGACGAAGTTGGCATTTGTCTTTTTCTGTTTTTTTGCTTTTCTTTAATGGCGTCTCTCAGGGCCGCAAATATAAGAGCAATATAGAAGATTGTAAATAGTTCAAAGTCAAAGACGCTCATTTTTTTTGCTGTTACAACCCTCTGTTTTTTTTTCTTCTTTATTGTTCAAGTAAACTGTTTCGTGAGCTTTACGTTGTCCATCTGTTTTTTTTTTTTTCTTTTTTTTTGAACCTGATGCGGAGGTCGCTACAATACTATAATCAGATACATAATTCTAATTTGTACATACATAATAATAATTTCTAATTTTAACTCAAATTGGTTTTGCTTTGCCTTCTTGGAGCATACCCCAAAACACAGTCTTGTGTACTTGTAGCATCCGCATCAAACATTAGCAAAACCAAGGAAATGGTCATTGATTTTTGCCGCACTGAAAAGCCTCTATGTTCTGTCACTATCCAGGAAGTGGATTTCGAGGTGGTCTGCTTCTACAAGTATTTGGGAGCCCAAATCAATGACAGGTTGGACTGGTCTTGGAACACAGAGGAACTTTATAACAAAGGGCAGAGCAGGCTCTTTTTCCATAGGAGACTGCGGGCCTTTAATGTGGAAACTGACATCCTTGACATCTTCAATAACTCTGTGATGGCCAGTGCAATTTTCTACATTGTGGTGTGCTGGGCTGGTAACATCACTTCAGGAGAGGCCTACTGAATCAACAAGTTAATTAAACGGGCAGCCTCAGAAATAGGATTCACTCTGGACCCTCTAGCAGTCATAGTAAAGGAGGGAATTAAAACAAAACTGATGGACGTTATGAACAGTGTGGTACATTCTCTACATGACACACTGACATTGATGACTTTCAGCCAACAAATTATTCAGCAGATGTATGTCAAGAAAAGCCACTGGGGCTCCTTTATACCAACAGCAATACATCTGCATAATGCCTTACTGCACCTGGGACTGCCAAGCCAGAAATTTTAATTTTTTAAAATTTTCTTCCCTTTCAGTTACTCACTTTTTATTTATTTAAAGAGCTTCTGTAAAAAGCCACATTTCCCCCTGGGAAGAAATAAAGTTTTTTTCTAAATCTAAATCATTGGCTTAATTAATTAACAAGTGCTTCTGCGGCACCCCTGGACTATTATTGTGGCACCCCAAGGTGTTGTGGTGCTCTGGACAAAAACCACCGTTTTACTACTGCACCCTCTTTTACATGAATTGTTAAATAAACTAACGTTTCTTCTTTAATGACCTGCTGTTACCCCACACTTTACAAAAACATATACTTGTTGTAATTTATGCAATTATAACATTGAATCATTTAGCATATGTAGTAAAATTTTTAACAACAGGATATATCTTCTAATCCTCCCTAAACCACATAATAGTTAGGTTTATAAAAGAAAGCAAGTTTAGTATGATCAGTCAGCTGTAAAAAACAAAAAGCATTTATCTAGAAGGCCTGTTAGGAAATGTTTACTGGGTTTTGAAATCAACATAATTTAAGAAACCAAAAATATAACAGCCTGAAATTCTCGAACAAAAATATGTACACATCTTCACTTGTACCTTAAGAAAAGCAAACAAAAATTTCCAGCCTTGTTTTCACAAGCTAATGAACCAAATCACTTCATCAGTGAATGAAAGAGCGGCCAACACATGTGAGGTACAGAGTCTAGTAAATATTTAACAGCCTGAAAATAAGGTTACTTGTGTCATAGCAATGTACAGTGGCACATGTTTTGTAGAGTACTACTAGAGCAGCAAACAGAGACACCAGCCTTAAATAGATGACCTCTACTCATTTTATCACTGTGCTGCCCTCTATTTAATGCAGTCCTATTTATTTTTATATTCCATTTCTTGTACATGTTCAGATCTTGTAAATTAAAATGAAGTGAATTTATCTGAAGAGGTGCATGTTATATTTAATTGTTCCAAGATCAGTGAGAATGCCACCCAGTTGACTGGCACCCCATTACCTTAAATTCAAAATCTTTAATTTTTGTAATTTTCTCTTTCCTTTTGTTTTTAGGGTAGCACAGTAGTGCAGTGGTTAGCTCTGCTGTTTTATGAATCCTCGCTTCAAGTCCTATTACTGGTCATTGCGCTTATGGAGTTTGCAAGTTCTCCCTGTTTTACCATGGGTTCTTCTCTAGGTATTCTAGTGATCCATCCACATCCCCAAAATGCATGTAGATCAATTTACTTGAAAGTTCAAACCTGTGTGAGAGGGCCCTACAACAGACATAATGCCTTTTCCAGGTCTGTTTCTGGCTCTCCACCTAGGGTTGCTGGGATAAGGTCTGGGCTCCATGTGACCTTGAGTTGGATTAAGTACATTTGAGAAGATTATGTCCTGTGCACAGCTTTCTTACAGGTTGTGTCTCTCGCTTTTAAGTATTTTTCCAGATAACTGCATGTTATTATTTCTGCAGACATCTATCTATCTATCTATCTATCTATCTATCTATCTATCTATCTATCTATCTATCTATCTATCTATCTATCTATCACACCAGTTTAATCCAATTCAAGGTTGGACCAAAGTTGATTTGGCAGGAAGTAGCTCTATACTGGGTAAGTGTCCATCACAGAATGCACTCACACAAACACACCAATACTCCTTCAACCACAGCAATTTTGATTTACCAATTAACCCAACATAAATATCTTTAGGATCTGGATAGAAAATCAAACTACCTTGAGAAAGGTCTACACAGACAATGGGAGAAAATGAAAACTCCATAAAGACAGAATGTAAGATTTGAATATATAATGAGAGGTCTGAAAACTGAAAATACATCTTATGAGAGGGACTTAGGAGTCACAGTGGACTCTACACTATCAACTAACAGACAGTGTTCAGAAGCCATTAAGAAGGCTAACTAAATGTTAGGTTATATAGCACGGTGTGTAGAGTACAAGTCCAAGGAGTTAATGGACAAGCTTTATAAACCACTGGTGAGGCCTCATCTGTTCAGTTTTGGTCTCCAGGCTACAAAAATGACATAGCAGCGCTAGAAAAGGTCCAGAGAAGAGTTTCATTCTAGGGCATCAGGGGATGAATTATGCGGAAAGATTAAAAGAGCTGAGCCTTTTCAGTTTAACTAAAAGAAAATTAAGAGGTAATATAATTGAAGTGTTTAAAATTACGAAGGGAATTAGTATAGTGGATTAAGACTGCTATGTTAAAATGAGTTCATCAAGAACACAGGGATACAGTTGGAAACTTGTTAAGGGTAAATTTCGTACAAACATTAAGAAGTTTTTCTTTACACAGAGAACCATAAACACATAGAATAAGTTACCAAGTAGCGTGGTAGACAGTAAGACTTTAGGGACTTTCAAAACTAGACTTGACGTTTTTTTTAGAGGCAATAAGTGGATAGGACTGGAAAGTTTTGTTGGGCTGAATGGCCTGTTGTCGTCTAGATTCTTCTACTGTTCTAATGTTCTAATGATAGTTGGAAATGATTTAAAACCAGGAAGCTTTATTCATAAGGCAGAATCCTTAATCACTGCATCACTTTGCCATCCTGTATGCAGTATGTGTCCTACAAATTCTCTTAGCCAGTAACTATACTGTACTGTTTAAAGCTCTATAGTGGTATCCCATATGTTAAAGCCTTAATTAAGAGGTAATTCCTCAGAAATTTACCTTAATATGTTTTATTTTATGGTTAAGTAGCATCTTTAGGTTTATCAAAACCACTTATAAGATCCTCTTATAACACTGGTCTGTACCAAAATCCTCCAATGGAGAAAATTGGTGTACTTCATAGAATTAGGTGTGTTAAGTCCATTTCTGAAATTGAAATTTCCCTAACACAATCTGTTTCTGTGAGATATCAGATTCAGTGAAAAATTCTATTTTGAAAAAGTTATTTTTTTTAATAAATTAATTAGTTTTATGGCATACATATTTTTCATACTCATAATATTATCGGAAGAACATTTTGAGCTGAAAAAGTTAGCTGAGGTGGAAACAATCCAATCTGTATTTTTTTTTTTCTGTCTTCTTATTCCTTCAAAATAGCCAGGAATATACTGTATATTTAAAAAGTTGAAAAGATCCTTTTTATTGCCCAGAAGTGAGAAGGTTGTTGTTTAAATGTTCCTTACCGAAAAATATACAAGGTCGCGTTGATCCATCCATTGTCTTGACCAGGTAACATACAAGCAAATGGAAAAAGAATACACACTCATAAAAAATATAGCGTGTGCCACAATGTTCTTCGGAATACAAATGGCAGGCGGAAGACTACAAGAAACCTATTAAGAAACTTTTCCCTTTCTACCTAGCACTTGGGCACAACAGGTCTTTAAAACTCCACTTCCTACACTGTCATTTGGTTTCTTTCTTTGAGAACAAAATAACAGTGTGTGATGAACATGGGGAGAGGATCCACCAGGACATCACTAAAATGGAGAAACATTAGAGTAGAAAGTGGAAAGCAGAGATCTGTTGGTCATTCCTCTATGAAACTCCTTCAGAGGATTATAAGAGAAAAAAAAAACTAAACAAAAAGTGACTACTGTTTAAAAATAATACTTACATTTGAATCAATTATATATGTCATTTACAATTATTTCAAGTTTAAATAAGTAATTTTTTCTGTAAAATAGTGTTTTGGTTTTTTTTCATTTTAAACCTTTATTTCAGAAAAGTGTATTCTGTTGCCAGATTTGAATTCAGTATGCTGAACTCTATAAAGAACACCTAAAATTTTTGATAGGAGCAAATTTTTTTTTTTTTTTTTTGCAGATCAGTATAATCGACCCAGAAACAAACAAACATGTCTGTTGTCTATGAATTTGGCACATTAGTACTGTTTCCACAGCACAAAATCATCAATGTTACAGTGCTGCGATATTTCTTTGCATATAAATTAGAGTATATGGAAATTTGTTTTGCTTTCATGTGTCGAATGTAGGAGAAGTTTACATGGGTGTTCTCAAGAGTTCAAGGCTTTCACCTACAGCCTAAAGATGACGCTGCTGACTATACTGTACCTGAGAGTGTGTTTGTGTGTTCCTGCTGCATCAGTGCTTCAAGATTAAAGTCTAATAATTGATCGGTAAACCAGGGTCTAAAGTCCGCTGACTAATCCTGCTATTCTTTTATATTTTCTTACAGCAAGCCAGGTCACGGAGTTTTTGTCAGCTTCAACAAACTGTTAATGGCCTGGGAGTAACTTCTCCCTGTTTCCAGTATGTGTGCTCCATCGAGCAGCTCACAGTGCCTTAAGTGGAGTATCGGACATGCCAAGTACGAAATGTGTGAGAAAAAATATCAACGCTCTGCATCTAACACTTGGAAGAATTTAAACAAGGAAATTTAAGGCATATGATACATTCATTTAAATATATTTGGTTATCTTTATGTTTACTGTTATGAAGTAGCACTAAAATGAAAGAGAAGCATAACAATCAAATAAGGATAAAATCTGCAGAGTTCCTTTGAACTTCAGGTAAATTTGCATAAAAGGAAACATTTTTGACGCATGAAATTCTGCACATTTCCTTGGTACAGCACACAAAATTCCTCTTAAACATGTTTGGGATAGATACCTATATTCAAAATTTCAAGCTTAAGTTGAATGAAAGAACAATTTAATTAATACATAAGTTTAACCTTCCATTTATAGAGTACTTTTGATTTGTAGCTTAACTTTAAAGTGTTTTTCACACAACTTAAAATAATGCCTTGCAGTTAGGAGACCTGGGTTCGCTTCCCGGGTCCTCCCTGTGTGGTGTTTGCATGTTCTCGCTGTGTCTGCGTGGGTTTCCTCCGGGTGCTCCGGTTTCCTCCCACAGTCCAAAAACATGCAGGTTAGGCGCATTAGCGATCCTAAATTGTGCTTGGTGTGTGGGTGTGTGTGTGTGTGCGTGCCCTGCGGTGGGCTGGCGCCCTACCCGGGGTTTGTTTCCTGCCTTGCGCCCTGTGTTGGCTGGGATTGGCTCCAGCAGACCCCCGTGACCCTGTAGTTAGGATATAGCGGGTTGGATAATGGATGGATGGATGGAAATGTTATTCTACCTACAAAAAAGCAAATGTAGCATTGGAAAAAAAACTGATTGGGTAATAAACAAGCAGTAACAATGTGGAATTAATAATACTGTGGGTTAGATAATATTTTTAAGGGCTAGTGCAAATTAAATCGAAGAAGCTACTAATTTTAGCTGTAAGATGTTATTGCATCCCTTTAGTATTTTATAAGTTAAGTCACGGGTAAATGTATGAGCTTTAATAACATCTGTTAAACCTAACTTGCATTCTTAAAAAAGTAGAATTTCCGGATCTCTTAGCGTGTTTGTTCTGTTCTCCTGCATGTTGATCAAAAATGCTAAAATATAGTATTACTTTAAATATTAAATTACAGCAAACAAAGCCAAAAAGATGACTAAAATGGATGTTTTATTTTTATATTTATACTGTATTTAAATAGTTTTAAATATTCAAAACATCTCAACACCAGGACTAATTCATGTATATGCAATATTATTATTAAGCAAATGTAGTTTTGTATATTGGTTTTGAAAGGCAATTTGGCTATAAAGCACCAGGTTTCAAGAAAAGTCCTTGCCTCTGCCTCCTCATTTCACCTAATACAAACTGCTAACCTGTTTGTGCTCCAGTTTTAAAAATATGGAAACAATTCAAATGTGATGGTAAAATGTATTGAATTAACAGCAGGTCAAGGGTGGGGATCGATCTGTTCTTAATCTTTCTCTTTGTAAAAACTTGATTGCTTTGTATGGATTGTAATAAAATTAATAAAAAAAAAAAAAAAAGAATTAACAGCAGGTTGGCAACATGTAAAAAAAGAAAAAAGAAGAAAGCCTGTTTATGATGAATATGAATGGATGATGTTCTGTTTATTACCTGCACCTTAAAATGTGTAGAACCAGTGGTGGCTAAATGAGTCTGGACACCTTTTAAATTACACATTTAAACAAACAGCAGCTTTGTCATCCTCAGTAATTTTAGCTATTAACTTTAATACAATTGGTATAAAGACACATTTTTTATTGATTTTCCCCTTTGCTCCACAGTTTAAAACTACAAATCAAACAATTCAGACGTGATAAAAGTGCACATTGCAGACTTTAATTAAAGGGTATTTGCATACATTTCAGTCTCACCATTTTTTAGCTTTCAAAATCTCCTGTGTTGCCTTAGCAGTATGTTTGAGATCATTATCTTGTTGTAGGATGAAGGATGATGTAGGATCCTTGAGTTTGGGGTCATTAACAGGAAATTGAGCAGATAAGATGTTTCTATACACCTCAGAATTGTGTAATGGCCGTCAGCAGTTCCATCATTAATGAAGATAAGTTTGCCAGTACATGTGGCAGCCATACATGCCCAAGTTATAACACCACCACCACAATGTTTAACAGCTGAGGTGGTCTGCTTCGGATCTTGGACAGTTCTTTTTTGTCCTGCCATCACTCTGTTCAGGTTCATCTTTCTCTCATCTGTCCACAAGACCGTTTTCCCAGGATTCTGCAGGCTCTTTAATGTACTTTTTCGCAAACTACGAGGGACATTATGAGGGACAAAAATTTTCCGCACTTTTTTTTAACTCTGTTTATTAAGAATTCCAAAAACAAGTTACACCACTTTTCTAAATAGTCACCTTCGTTTGCGATGCAATTTTCCCAGTGCTGTACCAACTTTTTAATGCCTAATCACTGCTCCTCTTGCCTTCACCATTTCCAACAAAAATATAAAAGTGTGGGAACTTTTTGAACATCCCACATATAATCTGGCCATCTTGTTTTTGTGGCTAACTAGTAGTATGCATCTTGCAGTGAGGCCTTTGTATTTCTGTTCATGAAGTCTTCTGTGGATAGTTGTCTCTGACACTTACACATTTGCCTCCTGAAGACAGTTTCTGATCTGTCGGTCAGGCATTTGGGGCTTTTTCTGTACCATAATGATGATTCTTATGTCATCAGCAGTAGAGGTCTTCCCAGGCTTACCAGGCTCTTTGTGATTACTGAGCTTACAAGTCCGTTCTTTCTCTTAATGATATTCCAGACAGTAGATTTTGAATCCCAAGTTTTTACCGATGTCTCTAATGGTTTTATTCTTGTTTTTCAGCCTCTTTAAGGCTTCTCTGACTCTCATTGGCACAGCTTTTGTCCTCATGTTGAACAATGGCATCTACAGACTTTGAAGGGTAGAAACAAGCCGAGGTATCTTATGCCTGCACTACTGAAGCAGTGAAACACACCTGATTAACCACAAATACCTGTGGTGCCAACTGCCCCAAAACATTATGGTGCTCTGAAATGGGGGGACCGTGATGTATAAAAAGTGTTGTCAATTCTACATGCTGTGACTAAAATGTATACGAATACCCTTAAATGAAAATCTGCAATGCGCACTTTAATCATGTCTGAATTGTTTGATTTATACTTTTAAATTGTGGAGCAGAGGGGTAAATCAAGAAAAATGTGTCTTTGTCCCAAACATTATGGATGGCACTGTATTTATTACAATGCAGGTGTTTCTGGCAGCATACAGCACAATCTATTTGTCTATCTATCTATCTACAGTGCCTATAAAAAAGTATTCACCCCCTTGGAAGTGTTCACATTTCATTTTTATACAACATTCACAGTGGATTTAATTTTGCATTTCTTGGCACTGAAACCCAGGAAAAGACTCTTTAATGTTAAAAATAGAACTCTGCAACGCTGCCTGTATTAACTACAAAAATAAGACACTAATTATATATCACTTAACTGTTCACCCCTTCAAGTCTATACTTTATAGATTCACCTTTGTCGGCCATGATAGCCATTACTCTCTGTGCACAGGCCTTCCTCTCGCAATCAGCTTTGCATGTCTGGACACTGTAATTGCCCCCCATCCCTTCTTCTATGTAAAACTGTTCAAGCTCTGTCTGTTTGTTACATGGGGATTGTGAGTGAATAATCAAGACCAGTCACAAATGCTCAATTAGACTGAGGTCCAGACTCCGGATCCTGTCACATTGGGACATTAACATTTGTTGTTTTTATTACTGTGTAGCCTTGGCTTTATGCTTGGGATCATTGTCTGCCTGGAAAACAAATCTTCTCCCAACATTGCCTGTAGACTGCATCAGTTTTTTTTTTTTCTCCAAGATTTCTTTGCATTTTGCTGGATTTATTTTCACTTCCACACACACCGGTCTTTCAGGGCCTTCTGCAGAGAAAATCTTAGCAGCATTATGATTAAACCGCCATACTGCACAGTGGGGAAGTGTAGTGTAGCATTCAAATGTGGCTTTTACTCTGATGGTCAAAACGATTAATTTTGGTCTCAATAGACCACAGAGCCTTCTTCAGGTTGACATCAGAGTTTCCCATGTGCCTTCTGTGTGTGTGTTTTTTAAACAGTGGCTTTCTCTTTGCCACTATTCCATAAAACTGTGACTAATGAAGTAGCTGGACCACATTTATCTGCACAGTCTCTCCAGTCTAAGCCACTATAGCTTTTAACCCCTTTAGAGTTATCACAGGTCTCTTGATGGTCTTCCTGACTAGTCTTCTTCTTACACAATCAGTTTTTGTTGATGGCCTGCTCTAGTCAGATTTACAGATGTGCCATACTCTTTTCATTTCTTAATAACTGATTTAACTGGACTCCAAGGGTTATTCAACAACTTGGATATTTTCTTGACTTCATCCCAGACTTGTGCTTTTCAACCACCTTTTCACAAACTTGCTTGGAGTGTTCCTTTGTCTTCATTGTGTAAATCAGGCTATAATGCTGACTTATCACAGTTATCATACAATGGCATTTATACTACAATCAACTGAAACTTTAGAAAGGTGGTCTCCGTTGAACTAATTCTGTGACATCTAAAACCAATGATGATTTAGCTGTGTCATATTTAGTGGAACGAATACTTGTGAGATTAATTATATCTACAATTAGTTTAGACCACTTTGTGGGGATCTCTTTACATTTTTACATTAACAAGCCTTTTTCTGTCGATCAAAATCAAACACCCAAATTAAATCCATTGTGATTCAGTGTTGTACTTTAATAAAATGTTAAAACTTCTAAGGGGGTGAATACCCTTTATTGATGCTGCATTTATCTAACTGCACACAATATTACTACTATGTTTAGATTTGTGTGGTTTGTTTTAACATAGTGTTCAGTATTATGTATGCTCTTAAGTATTTTTTAATTAAATTTAAATCATTTTATTCTTCAATAAAAGTGTTAATGTCTTTACATTTTTGTTGTTTTAATCTATTTTCTTGAACTTGTCAAAATTCTTTTAAAGAAAAACTGTTATGTAGCAGTTTCAACTTAACATACATTACACAAAGTTGTTAGTCATTTTTTAAGACACTAGAAATTGGTGTATTTACCTTACTTTTTATGCAGTTAATTCAGAAAGAATTCACCCCTTGACTTTCTCTACGCTTTATTTGTGTTGTAGAATTAAACATCAAATATAGCATTTTGTCATGTTAGATTTGCAACTTCAAATCAAAAATCAAGTCAAAAGCAAAAATCTCTCATTTATATACGTATTTAGACTCTTTGTTATGGCTCTCCAAATTGTAATCAGGTGCATCCTGTTTTGCTGTATTTGCCCTTCAGATGCATCTAGAACTTCACAGAAGTCCACTGAACTTGGCAAACTGAACAGATTACATATAATTTAGAAAGGCGCACACCTGTTTATATAAGGTACCACAATTCACACATGTTAGAACAAAAAAAGAAGTCATGAAGTAATCAAATCAAATGTAATCAAATACTGGTGAGACACAGATCAGGGCAAGGGGGTAAAACCATTTTTAAAGCTTTAAGTGTTCCAGGGAGCATAGTTGCCTCAATAGATGTGAAATTGAAGAAGTTCAGAAACACCAAGATTCATTCTAGAGCTGGAAGCTCAGCTAAAATGAGTAACCAGACAAGGAGGGCATCAGTTAAGGAGGTGACCAAGAACTGAACTGTCACTCTTACATAGCTTCAGAAGTCCATCAATATAAGCATTTCTGTTAGAGTGTACCAAATTGCATTTAAAAGACTCTGAGAGAATGAAGAGAATTTTTTTCTGGTCTGATGAGATAGAAATTGAACTCTTTTTGCTGAACTCCAAACACTATGAAGAAGACCAGGCACCGCTCATCACCTACTTAATACCATCCCTATGGTGAAGCATGGTATTGGCAGCATCTTTCTATGGCGATACATCTCATCCACAGGGGCTGGTCAAAACTGAGGGAATGATGCTGCAACCAAATACAGAGGGGTCCTTAAAGAAGACCTGTCACCAGAGTGCACTTGACCTCAGACCGGAGCTATTGTTCACCTTTCAGTAGGACAATAACCTGACGCATACAGCCAATACAATGCTGAACAGGCTTCAGGACATGTCTCTGACTGTCCTTCATTGGCTCAACCATAGCCAAGACTTAAAATGCCATAGAACATCTGCAGAGACACGTGAAGGTGGCAGTTTACAGACACTTCCCATCCAGTCTAACTGAGCTTGAGAGGATCTGCTAGGAAGAATGGGATAAACTGCCCAAATTCAGTTGGGCTGAGTTTGTAGAGACCTACCTAAGAAGATTCAGAGCTGTAATTGCTGCCAAAGGGGCTTTTATAAAGTACTGAATTATGGGTCTGAATACTTAAATAAATGAGAGATTTCAGTATTTGATTTATAATAAATTTGAAAACCTTTTTGAAAGCATATTTTCACTTTGTCATTATGGGTTACTGAGTGTAGATTGATGAGCAAAAATGGAAATGTGTCCATTTAAAATTAAGTCTACAACAATAAAGTGTACAGAAAGTGAAGCTGTCTGATTACTTTCTGAATCTATTATACTTTATCTCACTGTATTGGAAACAATGGGTTCAGGAAATGAGGAAATAAATATTTATTTCCTTTTTGTTAAAACTGCCCTGTTGTACCCATATTAGCTGTAATAAGCCTTGCTTTAGTTTAAGGGGGGATTGAATTTGTAGGTAAATGGATTTTTCTTTCCTTTTCTTTATTCTTTCTTTTTCCCATTTTTTTTTTGTCATTCCACTGAATAATACATTTCTCCCTACCATTCCAGACTGCCAATCTGTCAAGGCAGCATCAGGAATAAATCGTGCAGATCATATCAGATCTGATATGTTCTCTACTTTGTTAGTGTTGTTCTCACATTGCACAGTTGTGCACATAAGGAGTCTATATTTGTAAGGGGAACTCAAAATTACAGCAAGAATTAAAAAAAAATGTAATATGTGAATCATTTAACTTAGTGAGCAACTCATAATTTAGCCATGACATGGTGTACTGCTCACAGTATGTCTGTGTTACATTACATTACACTGACCTGGACCTGTGCCTCTGTACAAAACAGTTAACATGCAATAAAGCAACAGGTGGGTAAGGATGTTTGGGTTGGGGGTGCCTAAAGCTTTATTGGTACCTTAATAAAGAGGGGTGGCAAGGAAAAGAAGATCAGTAGAAATCAGTAGATCATCTACCTCCTCCAGACTTTCTAGGATGGAATAGTCTCTGAGCAGCCTGATGATGAACCTGTGGCAGTCCTGAATCAGTGTCCACTCTCTTCTCTACATGATGTAATTCCTGGAAAGCCAAAGATTGTCTTTTACTCAGCAATCAAAATATGAGGTCCCCAGGGTTACCTTGTGCTTTTGAGTACCTATAAAGAGCCTTAAAGTACTGGTGGATCAATTGCTGCTAGAGGACTGGAGCTTTACAAGAAGCAGAGTGCATATCTTGCTGAGGGAATTGCTCATCACAAATTCACATAGCTCCTGGGAAGTAATTACTCTGAGGCCACTAGTGTATAAGTAAGGTTACAGGAGATGGACAAGAACCTAAGAGAACTCCCCCAGACAGTTAGGTGGGAGTGCAGCATGGAGAATGGTATAGGTGACCCATGTGCCTTGTTACAATGAACATATGATGTCATGAGAATTAAGGTTGCCCAGCTATTTAAATATGTCACCAGAGGGATGATCTCTGGAAGAAAGACCACTTTCTGGGGGCATTCCTGAACCTGGATGAGTTCATGGGAATTGCCCCAGAAAAGACTCTGGGGCAAGGTATGTGCTGTCTCAGCCAGCCACATCATCTTTCTCAACATAAGAATCTAAAAGTGTTTTTGGTAAAAAGCTCAGATTGGCAGGGGGGTAGAGTAGCCAGAGGAAAGAGAGTCTGAGAAGTGAGTGGGATGGCTGTTTAGGGTGGCTTATGACACAATATTTTGAATAGTGGGCAGGAGGACCAACCATCCCCACTCTGTAGACAGGAGCTAAACACCTTTGTAGTAAAGCCCAGAGAGACAACTGTGTTTTTTTTTCTGTCTTTTTGTTAATTTGTTCTCTTCTGTATAGGTTTTGCAGCAAATATACAGTGTATATATATATATATATACATATATATATATTGTAAAGCTTGGGTCAGAGGCTTGCATGAGAGACAGGAAGGAGAGCCTAGGTTTCCAAGGAATAATAACTTTATTGTTGAACAGGCAGGAACAGGTTTAAGGCTTTATTCAGAATAAGAACAAGGACAATCGTCCTGCTTTAGCTCCTTTCTTCAGATTAACAGAACACAAAGCCTTCTTCTTTGAATGGGTTCAGTGGTTGAGAAACACTGGCTGGGGCAGACACAGTCTAGAGAACAGAGGAAAGAGGAGACCAAAAGGGCAGGTGAGAGCTCAGTTTCAAATGTTCTAATCGTTCTAATCATCATGCGAAAAGAACTTTACATGGTAAGTGTGCAGCTGAACTGTAGAGAGCAAGTTAAGAGTGTGCTTGTTTCCCATTGATATACTGTCTAAGACAGAGTTTCCAAAGAGTAGTTGTGCTAGTTTGCCATAGGTTTACTGTTTAACAGAATGTCAGTGTGCAGCTGATGGCGGTGGCCAGGAGGAATGTGCACCAGACCATCTACCGAGCTGTCTTCACGGAAATAGGCGGTGACAGCGGTCGCTATAAATATTATATATATATATATACTGTATATATAGATATATATATATATATATAGTATATCTGAAGTCTCTCCTCAGTAAAAGATACAAGCAAGCCCCTTTAAAATTGTAAAAAGGCACCAAAGAGACACTCATACTGTAAAAAACAAGATTTTCTAATCTGATGAAACCAAGATTATCAGGTTTGGAGGAAGCCAGGCACTGCTCATCACTTATGCAACTGTGCAATACTATTCCAACAATGAAGCATGGTGGGGCAGTATCTTGCCGTGGGGTTGTTTTTTCTTGGCAGGGACTTGGAGTTTGAGGAAATGCTGAATGGAGAAAAGTACAAAGATACCCTTAATGAAATCCTCCACCAAAACACTCAGAACCTCAGTCTTGGCCAAAGGTTCACCTTCCAAAAGAACAATGACCCTAAAAACAAAGCAAAGATAATGCAGGAGTGGCTTAGGGACAACTCCGGGAATGTTCTTGAGTAGCCCAACCAGAACCTGGACCTGAAACCAATCAAACATCTCAGGAGAGACCTAGAAACAGCTCTTCACTGATGGTCTCCATCCGACCTGACAAGAGCTTGAGAGGATCTGCAGAGAACAATTGCAGAAAATTGCCAAATCCAGGTGTGGAAAGCTTTGCCACGTCAAACCCAAGAAGACTCCAGGCCATAATCACTGCCAAAAGGGCTTCAATGAAGTACTGAGTTAAGTGTCTGAACACTTGTGCCAATGTGATATTTCAGTTTTTCGTGGGTTTCGTCCACGTAGAAGTGAAACGGGACAGTGAGGAGGGCCCTGCCCAGCTCCCTACTCCTGATGTCATGCTTCCCCCTTCCCTCAGCCAGCAGCCTCTGTCTCGGATTAGTGCAAATATATCGCTACTGCAGGTGAACTGTGATTCTTAGCGTGATGAGAGTTGTCGCAAAATCAAACAGAATTAGAAAAAAACCTGAATCTGTTAAGTAGTTCTCTCGTTCGCTAGCTAAGCGGAGATAAGGTACATGCCCCGAGTCTGGTGCGTGAGTGAGAAGGGCTCTGCCCCCCTCCCCTAGGCCTGCTGTGTGTCTCTCGGATTCATGCAAATAAATTGGTACCACAAGTGAACTATGATACATAGTGCAATGAGAGAAGACGCAAAATCAACTGGAATGTTCAAGCAAATTATAGAATAAACCCGATCTATATCTGCTAAATAGTTTTCTTGTGAAAAGCGGACAGACATATAGACAAACAGACAGACAGACATTAAATTTTATATATATAGGGATACATTTGCAAAAATTTTAAAAATCCTGCTTTTTGCCTTGCCATGCTGGATGATTAAATGTTACTTGTTAAGGAGAAAAATACATTTAAGTGATTTTACCACAAGGCTACAACATAGCATAATATGAAAAAAGTGAAAGGGTCTGAGCATTTCCCAAATCCACAATATAAGAGTGGCATTCAATATTCACGTCTGATTTAAAATTAAGTACTCTTTAAAGGTTTCAGGTGCATATTCTAACTTTCATTTGTAGGAATACCATTGTACATTGCAAATATTTACTTCAATTTTCTCTTTGTATCCTTGCCATATTAAATTAAATATTTTATGGCTATTTTCTGAACTTTTCATTTGAAGAGTAAACACTCCCCTGGTGCTGCTTTTTGACCCTCATCCAACCAGCTGAGCAGCTATCTGTTACTCATTCAATTTATAATGCAAGCTGGGTCTTCCCTATTGAATGACTGTGGTATATTTAGATCACAAGTTTATTTTACATTTGAATCATTTCAAAGTTGTAAAGCAGTAGCTTACAAGTATCCCTTTGGAAGAATAACCAAAAGTTTTTTACATTGTCTGCGGTATTGTGAAGGCAGGTTAAGGCAACAGCCAGTTGCTTCAGCACACAATAGCAGAGGTTTGCATATTTGCACACAATTGCATTTGATGAGCAGCCAGGGACAAACACTTACTTTGAATGATTTGCCTGCGGCTCTTCTTTGTGTTTCTGTGAAGTAAGATCTGCAGTATGTCAAAGTTCAACATGAAGCAGCTCCTCAGATTCACAACCAACTGTTTTCATTGCACAGAACTTTTTTTTTTCTAAAAGGCAGCAATTTTATTAGCCTGCACAGGCAAGTCAAGGCATCGCCTTCCAGAGGTTGATTTGAATAACCACCCCTTCACATAAATGTCTGACAGCATTTGTACACTGAACACTGAACTGAAAAAAAAAAAGAAAAAAGTATGTGGGCAAGTTCATACTCACTCCTCATCTTGTTCAAAGATACGTCAATTGTGTTTGGTTTTAAATAATGAGGTAATTATTCAAATCTTTTAAGTCTCCTTGACTAGAAGAACAAGCGATGCCTATCTTCAGATTTCCTCTACATACAAATCTTACCCAGTGCATCGAACGCTGAAGATTCGTGAAACACGCATCCTCAATTTTAAAACAGAAGAATATATTGTTATTGTTTCTTTTGAATTTTCCTTCACCACTTTCCTCCTATCTCTACACACAGACTTATCTGCACACTTGAACAAGATGACTCTGGATTTGTATTTAGAGAAGAACGTAGACTCCATCCAGGTTATAAAACAAAATGTTGCCCTTCATGCATATTTGACGGGTCTTGTCAGCTTACTGTACTATCTGTATGTTCTGAGGATGTAAAGAAGGCTGGTAACACAAAACCATAGGCCAAAGTCATCAGTTAACATCATAAGAGGTACAAGTCATCCTAAATATTTTTTAGTTCTATTAAAATTCTGTCAAATCCTTAAATGCCAATCATTTATAAAATCTAGCATGTATAGACAACTTGAGAGTGACAAGTGCTGAAGGCATGTAAGGTGTTGAAGAGAATTGGTATTGAAATTAAGCGATTCATTCCAAGTTTGTCATTTTGATTATGCAGCACAAAATTACAGATATTGTGCCTATTATTTCAAAATTAAAGTAAAATTTTGTTGCTCCATTCAAAAAATGCTTTTGTTATTGGCCATTTATCCCATTATGAAATTAAATCCAAAATCAAAATTCCTGTTTTGATAGCACAACAATCTGACCAATCAGCCTTGAGCGTAATACTTTTAACCTGTGTCACACATTTCAATGAGTGATGCAACAGTTTGGCCCCTCAACCAGGCTTACCGGCTACACTTCAAAACATAAGATCATTCATAAGGCAAGAAATCATCAATCACTATATTTTGTTCCCTTCTTTTCAACTTGAACATAATATATAATCACATATGTGTGCCGATGGACCACCTTGCTGCTAAGTGTGCAGTACCGCTCCGGGACCGGGTGGGCTCTTTTGTTAATGATGGGTTCTCTTTTCTCCACTCCAGTTTGGAATAAAAGGCCTTTGACAAGAACTAGCCCCACTCAACATGGTCTGAGTTGGCCAAATCTCTTCCACCCTAGACTCTTTAAAAACAGGTGTCAGCAGAAGGAGGGCACTCATTTGGCCCTAAGCCAGAGACAATGGCTAATAACACTGTTTTGTTGTGACCATGGCATTAATCTTTTACTTCCTTTTATGAGTATATTTAATAGTGACCCAGTTTGTGTCCCAATTCAACCAAATCATTCAACTCGTCTTAGATGGGTAGTTCATCAGGTGTATGCACTTTAGCTTCCCCACATCAGTGCCACCTATAAATGTAATACCCTGATCTTCACCCTGTCAAGTAAGTGAACCAGCCGCCAGGGCACAACATCTGCGGCTTTCCCTCAGGTGCTGACATATGAGGTTTGATCCCTGATGAGCCCCAATTAGGGCAAAACATGTGTCGTGTATTCTTTGTATTATTTGACAGGTACTATATATCATGTGTGATACAAGGCGCTATATTGGCGCCTGACTCGGCACAGACAGACACGGAGGCACACATAAAAATAAACAATATTTTTCTTCAGCTGGAGGCCACGTCTTCGCCGTGTCCCTCAGCCCTAACACTGTCCCACAAAGCACACAAATCCAATTGCAATGCAAATACAGTCTTCACCACCACTCCTCCCTGCAAGAGTTGTCCTCCTCCTGCCGACTCTCGCTCCCAGATGGTTCGCTGCTGGCTCCCATTATAGCCTGCCTGGAAGTGCTTCAGGTGATTGATGACCTAGATCCAGCTGCACTTCCGGGTGTGGCTGCATCCCTGCCCACACGGTCTCCGGAAGTCGTGCAGCTCCCCCTGGCGGTGGCCATGGAGCCCAACAGGGCTGAGCTCCGAAGTCCCTAGCTCTGAAGTCCCATGTCTGTGGCCTCGATGCAACCCAGGGGGCTGCCACCAAGCGTTCCGGGGGAAGTAGCATGCCACCCATGGCTGTTGCCCTAGACCAGGTGTTGAAGGGGCATCCCAGCTGGGCATGGGCCCTGGCCGTCCGCCACACATGTCTATGATCCGCTTCACTCAATTAAGAGGGTAGTGGTGGATGTCTACCAACTGGCCAACTGACCACAAGTGTTACCTGGTAGGTAACCACCCAAATATCAGATTGTGATCAGACCTATGCACATATATAAAATAAGAAAACCCACATAAAGAGTTGAGGCATCATAAGACAAACCCTATATATTTAATGACAAAATAAAAAAAGAATTCATAGTTTGTCTTTCCAGACATGAGGCAACATTTATACTGCCCCAAAATCTTGTGAAACCCCTTAAGAAGAAACCAGGGCAGAAGAGGCAGGCTTAAGGATTTCTAACCCCAAAGAGACATCACTGGTGCTGTCGATCATCAGATCTGTTAATCTGAGAGGAGGAGAAGCAAACATACATATATAACTGAAACTCCAAGAATGTAAAATACCAAATTAGTTATCATTTAAAAACTGGTGTGAGGACGCTAGGGGTCGCTGTTGCCCTGTTAAACCCAACAGACAGATGCAGACACAGGTAAAAAGCACTCAGAAGTATTTTTAATTTTTTTTCTTTGTAAGCAGTGCCTCCAAAGCACCCTGGCCACAATAAACAGGTAATTAATAAACACTAAACTCAGTAATACAATATTCTCAATTCTCTCCTCCGCACCTCCCAGCAAACGTTGTCTGCCTCCCCCTGGCTCGCCTGAGTCCTTTAAATAGTCCTTGACCCGGAAGTGCTTCTGTTCTTTCTTCCACATGACTTGCCAGCACTCCAGGTCAGCTGGAGGACTTGAGTTTTTCTTCAGCCCGGAAGTACTTCTGGATTTCTGTCCTCATGACTCGACAGTACTTCCGGCTATAAGGGAAGCACGACTCCCACCGGTCCTTCCATAGCACCCCCTGGAGGCACCCAATGCAACTCAACAGGGCTGGGATAATGAACTCCAAGTCCAAGAATGCCCTGTGGGAATCTAGGGTACCGCTATACTCCAGGGGAGCTGCCATCTAGCGCCTTGAGGGAGGCAGAGTCCAAAAGTAGCTGCCTTCCCCCATCCTTTCATTTTCGGGGCATCCCGGCGGGGTTGAGCTGCCCAGCCGTCCATCACACTGGTCACAATGTAACAGTAAAGTGCACCCTTAATGTCCTGTCCTCATTGAAACAGGTGAAGATCACCACACACATATCCCCACACACACAATTTTAGTATTCGTAACCACAATGATACAATATATTCCTAATTTTTACATTCCCTGACATGCCATATTTAATACATGATCCCATCACACACCCAACCAACGGCAAAGTTGTGAAACCAAAGCTAGATTCAATAAATACGAAATAAGTTTGATGAATAAGTATTTTTCCCAGATCCTTGAAACTGCAGGGGAAAGTTAATGAATGAAGCACTAAATGCATTCCCAAAATACAGAAAACTGCAAAAATCTGACCCAGAACACAATGAAAGACTACTATCAGCATATCAACCAGGTAACCACCACTGACGTCTAACCAGTAGAAGGTGCTAATTATCTTTGTTTCTCTCCTACTCCTATCCTTCTGCTTTGCTTTTGAACCCCCCATCCCAAGTCTTTGGCATGTGACTTTTCTATCCACACCGCTTTGCAATACTGTGGCAACTCCAGATTCCAATTCAACTGGGCAACCACTACCACCTTCACTGCTGAGAGACTCTGTTTTGCCACAAATAAATAGTAACACACAGACCAAAATAATGCAATAATGCTATAAAGAGTTGTAGATGATAGCATATTTTTTAATGTTGCACCACATTTATTCCTGATAAAGGAATGAAGGCTTCACATTCATCCTCTGAACGTAACGGACATGGCTTCACTTGACTCCCAATAATGTATCCATTTTCTAACTGACTTATCTGTACCAGCGACTCGTTTTTGAAAGTGATAACTTCAGCTGAAACGTATGTTCCTTCCAAAATATTATTTAGTGTTTCAAGACATCCACATTGGCGAAACATTCATGTGGCTCGGTTCATAATGCTTAAAAGCCGAGGCAAACAACACTGATCAAATGTGTTAAAGGAAGCGTTTAATCAACGAGATGCATGTTTAGGGGCTGTTTAAACACAATACTTAAGTTGGCAAACACTAAATTTGTGTCATTTGTTGTATTTGTTGAAGCCAAAGTAATTTTAATTACTATAACTAAAACACGATGAATATAGTAAAAGCACAAATTTATTAATAAAGAACTTGTGCTGTCTCCAGTTACTTATGTAAGTATTCCAGGTATGGCCAGTCCAGTTATGCAGCTACTTCTGGTTTAGTACACAGGCTAAGCACTTAAAAAGTGCACTACATTTAAAATAATATCACAAAAACCTGTTTACAGGAATTCTGCAATAGTGGGTTCAACCTCAAATGAGAAACTTGATTTCACAGCAGTCACTTTAAAGTTTGAACAAATTTTCAAAATGATAAGGAGATATTTGAAATATTAAAGCATCAGAGTTTGTAACATCTGAAATTTAAATTGATTTGTCCATTAAACATTACCCTTTAGTAAGTGTTATTATCCAGATAATGTTTCCTTTATGTAGTGATGCAAGCATAAATCTCATGACAGCAAACGTCCCCAACCTGACAAAGTGATTTTCTGACAAATCTTATTTGCTGTTAAAAAAGCAGCTTTAAAGAGTTTGTCTATATGAACATGTTCTAAATAATCTTGGAATTCACCAATTTATGTCATGCTAAGATGGTAATTTTGATATCTTTATTTTCTAGCTTTAATTTTAGGCAATGTTTTGTTAAAAATTGTAAAAACTGCTTTGGCTTATTAGAGTTTTCTTTTACTTTAGATCATTTTTTTAGTTAATGAGACTGTATATATTACAGTCTTATGAACAGAATTCATATTTTTAAAGATGTATGTTCAAGCTTTATTTTTAGGTGGGTGGTTTTACTTGATTTCACTGCCTAAAACAAATTTTGAATTTTTTTCCATTTAATTTTAAGTGTGTTACAACACCCTTTTAGAATCTCTGTAGGCAGATAATGGGATCTTGCCATGTTGCCAATGAATGCCTCCCAAGAGGCAGCAATATTTGCATCATGAAGACTTGTTTATACATTCCAGCACAGCACCGGTAGCCTTTTTTCTAAGATTACAGATTTGACTTGTGAACATGTATGGTTTAGTGATTTTGATTCTGACAGTCTGGTTTACAACTAATAGCTTTCTCATCTCAAGTCAATTCTCTCTCTTAACATTTTGCTCCGGTTCAATAATGGTGCTCTAGTAAATGACTCCTTCTAATTCATATCAGCCTAAGTTAATGGTTTAGTATTCTGGTTTTCGTAGCAAATCACAGTCTCTTAGGAAAACTGTTTTGCTTTTATTTTCTTTGTCAACAGACACAATAGACACAGGCATCTTCTGGGGCCTCATGCATAACACCGTGTGTAGATTTCACACTAAAACATGGCTTATGGACAAAAGCAGAAATGTGCGTATGCACAAAAAAAATCCAGATGCATAAATCTGTGCATTCTCAACTTCCATTTTCTTCCACTACATAAATCCTAGTCAGTGTGAAACTCCTCCCAGAATTACACCTCTTTGAATATGCAAATCAATATAAATAGCCCTTAAGCTCAGCGTTCTGTGAAAAGACAATGGCAAAAGCACTGGGGAATATAGAAGAATTTCAGTGAATGCCGAGTGGAGGCAAGGAAAAACGTACTATTTGTTGGTTTAAACAGTGGTATAAACAACAAAAGGAAGTTGATCGAGTGACATAGAGTGTCGGAGAAACTCGAAAGCTCAAGTTCACCAAGTCGTTCAGTGCCTAAAATAAAAAATAAGTTGTCAGATATTAAAGTCACCATTAAAAGGCGAGTTATAGCCCACCGTCTGAGTGTCATATGAAAGCTTATTAGGGTACAGAGAAAAGAAAAAAAATAGGCACACAGTGGGAAAAAAGCTCAAAATGTCAACTTTAATCTCGAAATTTCCACTTTAATCACAGTTTTTTTGTCATTAAAGTAGAACATCATAAACTTCATCTTTAAATTGTTTAATTTACTAGTTTCTCAAATACCATCGTAACTAAAGTAGCACGCTAAATGCTTTGTTTTGTATTTGTTCTTCTATGTGCTCTATGTGTGTGAATCACTATGTGCTTCTTAAACGGGCTTTCTCTTCCTCCAACAGGACACAGAATCCATTACATTTGTGATATTACAGCTCTCTGAATAATTAATAATACTGAGATGTATACTTGATATCATTTTCATGATGATAGCAGTTAAAGCATGTTATTAAACATGAGGACACAGTGGTGCAATGATAATGACGAGCTGGTGCCTCATCCAGAGATTGTTACTGCCTCCAGCAAGATGCTTGCTGCACCGTGCATGACCTTTGATGAAATAATTTATTGCAGCAATACTGTCTCTTCAAACGTACTAACCCCCAATTCCTGTCCTTCCTTTTCTTTCTCTAAGTAACCAATCGCCACACAATCAGCCATTAATAGATGTTAAGCCATCTGTAAGCTTAGAATGCAGATTCTTCAAAACTTTTAGGGAACATTGAAATATCTTTGTAGTACATGTTTAATTATTCCATCCATCTATCCATCCAGGGACACGCCATATAGATTTTTTAAATGATGTTATCTGTATAATGTAATAAACATATATTGCTGCATTTCATCTTAAAAATGATATCATCATCATATGTAAATACATTCTTTATAAAGTGGCTCAGGTTGTGCAATATTACAACTGTATCGCAAGTTTACAGTGAGGTGATTGTACTTATAAGAACAAACAGTTCTACAAGGAGCACTTGATGGACTGATTGAGTGCGTTTATAGTTCTTGGCATGTTTCTGAACCGCGACGTCCATACAGGAAAGGCTCTGAAGCGTTTGCTGTTTGAGAGCAGTTCAATAGACTGTGCACATGGCTGATAATTCACTTTCCGATCAGCTGCTGTAGAGCTGTGATTCCACACTCAGATACAGTGAGATGAATACTTGAGAGTAACAACGCTAAAGCAACTATGGTATTTGGAATAGTTTGGCCATTCCGTGGACCATTATATGGTTACAGGTTAATTACAATCAGATAAACTAATAAACAATAGTGTATTTGATAAAGCCGCATCAGTGATGTGGATATAAAAAAGAAAGGGAAACCACACTTGAACAAAAGAACTGCTTTGACGCTGGGTGCCGCCAGTTTGCAAAACCAAGTGGAGAACTTGCGTACCCCAAGCATTTAGCTGCCATGAAAATGTGCATGGCTTTATGCCAAGTTTAGGCTTTATATATTGCGATGTGAGCATGGAAACAGGCTTATGCAACATTTTTGTGCGTACGCACCGTTTATACATGAGGCCTCTGGTCTATTGCTAATTACATCTTAGCAGTGCCCCCTTTTTTGCTCTACCTCTCCCTCAAACTATATGAAGGAGTGAGCTAGAATCAAATTGTAGGTGGTCAGCATCTGTGCTGTAGTTCAGCTGAGCTGTTTCGGGTTTTAGTGGTTGGCATAAAACATTTGTTTTATTACTAAATGGAAAATGCTACTGGCTAACTTTGGGTACATGGCAAGATAAATAAGGTAGTTCACAATGATCATGCCATTCTTCAAAAACATGATGCTGAAATTTACACCCAAGCCAAAAAAAATCCCCAACTTGTCACTTGTCACTTTCAACCTCCCCTTACCCTTTGCATGGGCCTAATGTTTTATGCTGAATTCTGCTCCATCAAAATATTGGAGAGCACAGTTCTGCCATGTCTGCATTGTCTGTTGACAATGGCTAATGATAAGTGACTGATAATATCTATCACTAAGCTTTGAATTTCCAACTTCTGAACCCATCTATTCTCTGCCTAAACATCAACACGATCACTTTCAAGCTCCTATTTAATAACATTAATGCACTTTTTTTTAATACCTCTGCATCAGTGAAGACTTTATTTCACCCAACTAGTAACCATATAGCTTGGAAGGAAGAATTTGTTACTTGTTATTGAGTTAGTGATGAATATTTTCTTGCTTTGAAGATTTGTTTTTCATTGTGGTGGATAATATTAATAAATTCAGGATGAATTAAAAGTGCCATGCTTTCGAAGATACTGGCACCGGATATTGTGCTCTTTCATTGCAAGTAAGACAGATCAGCTGAGCATCTACAAATAATGGCATTATAGATACAAGCTTATAGGTGTATTTATCATTTATACAATGTTTCATGAGCTTCACATAAGACCTAAGAGAATGACAGTGTGTGCACAAACGGACAAAATGAAGTTTATTTGCAGGTTTGTGTGGCTTCTTCTCCACAAAAGGGCAAGGAGCACAAAAATCTTGTAGCACATCAGAGAAGATCCAAGTTAAGTTTCCAGGAAGTTTTAAAAGCCAGTTTCATCCATCCATCCATCATCCAACCCATTATATCCTAACACAGGGTCATTAAATAAAATGTAATTTATTCTTATTAAACACATTTTCACTTATAAAACCAACACACTTTATAGTGATCACAAGTAGAACTTGAAAAATGAAATGCAACTGGCACAAAAATATAATTTTGAATCATAAAGAAACATCATGCTATATGTACAAACATATACATATATTTATATGAATTATGTATGTACCGCAACATAAATAAAATTGTAAGCTGTTTGTTTGTGTGGTTCGTTTGCCAATCATGTAAAAATAGCTAAACTGATTTTCATGAAATTTTGCATGCATCTTGCTGTTTGCCCTGCTTAATGCAGATTGCATGAAGTATCAGGAAAAAGATGTTGTGATGGGGGGGAGCCACCCAAAAACCAGTGTCAATATGGGGACTACAGTTCCCATCAGCCAGCAGGTTGGCATTGTTATCAGGGCTTAACAGTTTTATATGCATCAAAGAAAGATCTCATCCAAGGCCAAAGGTAGAGTACAGCATTTTCTTCTCAGTTAAAGTTGATAGAAATTTTACTGTCTTGCTTGATTACAGCCTTTGTCTAACAATACATCATTTTGTCTCATTGTGGCTTATGTTTAGCCATGCTGAATTTCTAGTTTTGCCAAACCCTTAAGAAGCAATGGTAATTTCTTCCAACCCCTCAAAAAACTTATAATTCCAAAACACCCTTCTTAGTGAGTTTTGCAGTTCTATGTGAAAGGAGGCTCAGCTGTTTTGCTCACCGCTAGCTAATATGATGTTATATCCTACAGCTTCTAAATCTTGTAACACAGGGGAGCTATATGAGAAAAGCCAGAGCAGGCTCTTCTTTCTTAGGAGACAGTGTTCTTGTAAAGTGGGCAGTGAAATGGTCTTCATCTTCTACGACTCTGTGATGGCCAGTACGATTTTCTACACTGTGGTGTGCTGAGCTGGTAACATCACCTCAAGAAAGGCCCACCTAATAAACAAGTTAATTAGAAAGGCAGGCTCAGTTGTAAAACATACTCTGGACCCTAAGGAGAGAATAACAACAAAAACAAAACTGAGTGCCATTATGAACAATGCTACACATCCTTTCTCTGACACACTAACACTGAGGACTTTCAGCTAATGAATTATTCAGCAGAAATGTGTCAAGAAACACTACAGGGGCTTTTTTATACCAACACAAATACATCTACATAATTGCTCACTGTGATTGTGCTTGTCAAATCAGGAGCATTCCTTCTTATTAGTTTTCATTGTTTGTAGTCATTCTGGTGTGTGTTCAGACCATGAGGTGCTGCAAAAAGCTCAATGTCTGCTAGTGGACAAATACAATTCTATCTACTTATCTAGCATATGGAGCCTTTGTGTTTATATACTTATTACACTGTACCTCTCATATCTATCTATCTTTCTATCACCTTGTGATTGTGTGATCGGTGAAAGATACTAATTAAAATATTGATTGATATGGAGAATAGTAGTAGTCTTTTCACATAAGGGATTATTGAGGTTCAGGGATGCAAAGTTATACAAGAGGGTGATGTACAGTAGTTTACAAGCAATTCAAAGAGAACCCTAAATGTAGTCTTCAAGGCCAATACCCTCAAGAGTCAAACAGGTTTAATGTTGGGAGAATGAAGTAACAGCAGTCTGGGCAAAGGTGTGGCCGAATCTAAAATTGAAGACGAGAGGAACTTTATAGATACATATTAGGTTAGAGATAATGGGGGAGCCAAGGAGAAATAAAGCCAGTCAGTCCAGTGTAGATCTATCATGTGTTATCTTTATTTTTGGATTATTTACTTTGTTGTATGATATACCCACCTTGTTACCATCACTTACTGCATTTATTCTTCTAAAAAAGGTTTTGGTTAAGAATACTGCCAGTGTTGCTCAGTAAATACAGGCTTGATAAGGAGGAGGAAGTTGTACATGAAATGTATCTGAAAGTATTATTGTATCACCATTGTATATAAAAAGCTTTAGTGAAGAATAAACAAATTAAAATTATTAAAGTGATTTTAGTCTTGCAACTTCTTTGCATAAAATATTGATGTTTTTATTCATTTTACCCAGGCTTTTCAATTATTAAGCAATCCAGACAAAATATAATTGAAAATCAATGCATGAGTGAGCTATCAGGATATAAAAATACACATTCTGAGAGAACAGCAGTGAATGTGTTCCAACACGATTCTTTAGATGCCAGAAACAGACACTTCCTGACAGGCTACGTGCAGTTTTGCAGGACTCGTTTTTCTCCCGACACATGAGCCAAAATAATGGTGCAACATGTTTTTATGAATTAGAATTACATTTTGGAAAGGTACTACAATATCTTCTTTTGCTTCTGCTCATTTATTCTTACACTAGCAGAATACCCGCGCTTTGCAGCGGAGAAGTAGTGTGTTAAAGAAGTTATGAAAAAGAAAAGGAAATATTTTAAAAATAACGTAACATGATTGTTAATGTAATTGTTTTGTCATTGATATGAGTGTTGTTGTCATATCTCTCTCTCTCTCTCTCTCTCTCTCTCTCTCTCTCTCTCTATATAT
>JANRMT010062849.1:16009836-16034836 GCA_026402145.1 Polypterus bichir lapradei
TGTGATTAAATGCGTTATTTTTTGTTATGGAGTACATGCATCGAAGCTTCTCAGCTGTGCTTGTGCTAAGAAAAGGAAAGATTTTAAAAATAACGTAACATGATTCTGCGTTAACCGCATATTTTTTCATACGTCTCAAACCAAGGAGATGCGATGCGTTAAAATGAACCGAGAAGCGCGCGTACATACTCAGTACATCCCCTCTCGGGAATCGAACCTCGGATGTAGGCGATAGAGGCAAAGCCTCTACAATTGCGCCACGGTGTGTGGCTTATCTATTTGAGAGTATGTAGATCGGGGTATATATATATATATATATATATATATATATATATATATATATTCGCAGTGGAGACGTTGTGTGTTAAAGAAGCTATGAAAAAGAAAAGGGAACATTTTAAAAATAACATAACATGATTGTCAATATACAGTAATTGTTTTGTGAGTGTTATTGAGTGTTGCTGTGATCAAGGATTCGATTATCATTATTTGTTTCAATCAGGGTCGTATTTGTACGATGTGTTGTGTTCAAGTTACATTCCATGTTTGTCAATCGTTGTAAAGATGACAGGTTTCATTCATCGATTCGTTTCTTACTGCATCAATAAACAGCTCGTCTTCTTCTTTATCTGAGACCTGACACACTGCATGCACGGGTTTTTTTTTTTACACTGTCTTCCTTTAGCGGGACATTGACTTTTTCCACCGTGTGCTTTGTTTCCGCAGTAGCTGCACTTATGAATATGCTTGTATGTATCAGACGCTTCATATTTTTTTGCTGCCTTTTCAATTGTGTAATTCGGTTTTTGTTCAGCGCTCTTTGGAACTGTTGCTTTTTGTCTGTGCACTGCGTCAGTTCACGTGAGCCGCTCGGTGTACATGCATCGAAGTTTCCCAGCTGTGCTGGTGCCATGTCGTGCTATGTCCATGGCTGTATCTAATGTTACCTAAGTCCCGGCACTTAAAACTTTCTCTCGCAGTTTCGCTGAGTTTGTGCCAAACACCACCCTGACCATCTCATCTTCCTCTACATAAGCACAGTCCTTCACCCGTGAATATTTAGTGGCAGTATTTCTATTGGATTGCCGCTGACAGACGGCCTTATATGGGCAGGCACGCCAGCGGCAGCCTGTCTATGAACTTAATTTAAAGTTTAGGTTTACATCGTTACATTACATTACATTACGCGTAGAATTTCGAAATGAAACCTGCCCAACTTTTGTAAGGAAGCTGTAAGGAATGAACCTGCCAAATTTCAGCCTTCCACCCACACGGGAAGTTGGAGAATTAGTGATGAGTGAGTGAGTGAGTGAGTGAGTCAGTCAGTCAGTGAGGGCTTTGCCTTTTATTAGTATAGATTCTTCAGCAGCAGTCACATGGGATGCTTTAATGTAAAATTAGTTATATTTTCAATAATATCCATTGAATTTCAAGCTAAAGTAAAATCACTGTGCTCCGTCTGATAGATAAAGCTGCAACCTTAATAAGGTATTTGAACACCTCCACATTCAGGAGATGCTCACCCCTTAAATGAAGAGAACATGCCATTCTTTCATGGGTCAGAAAAATGACCTTATATTTGGAGGTGATTCACAGCCACATCACACTTAGCTGTTAATCGTGTCAGTGTGCACTTGAGACAGCAGCCTAATAAAGTCAAGAGAAAAACATCACGTGCAAACAGCAGAGGTACAGTCTTTAGGTTCCGAAACTGAATAATCTACTGTCTTGCTCCTTAATTTTCATGAAAAAATAAACTACCACATTAAACTGGAAATTTCAAGGTTAAAGTCGACAGTTCAACCTTTTGTTCTTCACTGTGTCCCTATTTTTTTCTTTTCTCTGTACCCTAATACGCTTCCGCATGAAACCTTTTCGCTTTTTCACTGAGACTTTGATATCTGACCACTTCTTTATTTTTCGGGCACTGTGCGACTATCTGAACTTGAACTTTCAAGTGTCTCTGCCACTCTGTATCACTCAATCAACTTCCTTTTGTTGTTTATACCACTGCTTAAACCAACAAATAGTACATTTTTCGTTGCCTCAACTTTGCATTTACCGAAATTCTCCTTTTTAGCCCATGCTTTTGCCATTGTCTTTTCACAAAACACTGAACTTAAGGGTCTGTTTATATTGATTTGCATATTCGGAGGGGTGTAATTCTGGGAGGAGTTGGGGTGTAGCGGCAGGCGTGTGCATTACATTTCTCACTGACCGGGATTTATGGAGCAGAAGTGTGTGGAAGTTGGCTTACGCTTGGTTTTGTGCGTCTGAATTTTTGTGCATACACACATTTCCACTTTTGTCTATACGCCAAGTTTTAGTGTGAATTCTCCGCACAACGTTATACATAAGGACCCTGCACTGTATGCCCTGAAATCATCTGCTTTGAGTACACATCTGTTTTGATTCAAAACAAGTGCCACCAGCACATGTACTCACAAATCATATTATTTTCTTATGCCTTTTGTACTCAATTTACACAATTTTTTTTTTTCTGGAAATGCTGGTACACATACTGAGTGACATAGAGACACAGTAGTTTAATGTCAGATACAATCTCAAATCATGTAATTATTTTTTTTCCTAAATGGCACTTGCTTTTACACCTGTTAAAATCTGTGTTGTTATTGTATGTAACTTATGGTGAAGCATGCACAAGATTTATTTTGCTTTGCACATATAACAATACATTTGAACTGAACTTATTACGCTGCCTTGCATTGTTTATAAAAGCCTTAGGTTTTTGAAAGAGCAAAGGTGACCTTGTGTGTCAACAGTAAGGTCAAAACAAAAAAACAGAGAAAGCGAAAATCCAGATTATACAAAACAGCTAACCCCTAATGAAACATACTGAAATACCACAAATCTAGTTATTCAATTTTATAGCACAGACTGTGACATTCTTGCTGAGGATATGGTAAAAAAAGAACTAAGAACAATGTTCTTGTGTGAGTAAACATTATTAGTATGTTTCACTGTTTCATTGCTTCTTCCAGGTAGACATTTATTATAACTCATAACGTTGTTCGGAGTTGTGATTTGCAGCAATTTTAAATCAAATTTTATTATTTTAATCACAAATATTAAAAGACTGTGAGTGATCATAAGTGTGACTTTTTTCAGTGACTATTATCTAGTTGTCTACATACTGTAGCAGTGATAGCAATTAACATCTGGGTATCAACATTCAATAACATCGATAAAAGTACTTTGCTTGGAGATTATTTTTCATAGTGAAACCTGTAGAACAAAGTGGGCATTGCCCATTCTGCTAGGCTTTAATGACACACCAGGCCTATCAAGTAAGCAGATTTAACAGTGATGTAGGCATCCATCTGCACCTTCCCCCACTTGCATTCCAAACAAAGTGATTGAACTCAAGCTAGTAGCAGGATGTGTCTGGACTTCAGTGCAGCTCTGAGTTATAGCTTTGTTATCAGATGATCTCTCTCCAGAAGCCCTTCTGCAGAACTCTTGAGACAGACGGCATGAAATGGACTCAATCAAGGACAAAGACCTATAATTCAAGGGATAGCAACTAAGATAGACAGAAGACCTTGCATATGAAGAAACACCAGTTTGTAACAGGAACACCCTCTCTGGGATTATCTGAGGGATGGGGGAATATGTAAAATGACCTTCTGAAAAAAGGGGCCTCATGTATAAATGGTGCGTACGCACAAAAATGTTGTGTACTCCCGTTTCCACACTCAAATCGTGATGTATAAAACCTAAACTTGGCATAAAGCCACACACATTTTCACGCTAGCTCAAACCCTGGCATACGCAAGTTCTCCGCCCGGTTTTGCAATCTGGTGGCACCCAGCGTCAAAGTAGTGCTACTGTTCCTGTGTGGTTTCCCTTTCTTTTTTAGATCCACATCCCTGATGTGGCTTTATCATATACACTGAAATTAACCGCATATTGTTTATTAGTTTAAGGCATCTGATTGTAATTAACCAGTAACAATATAATGGTTCACAGAAAGGTCAAACTATTCCAAATACCATAGCTGCTTTAGCGTTGTTACTCTCGCTGCACCTTCTTCTTTGTCTTTCAGCTGCTCCCATTAGGGGTTGCCACAGCGGATCATCTTTTTCCATATTACTCTCACTGCACCACTCGGAGTATTTATATCACTGTATCTGAGTGTGGAATCACAGTTGTACAGCAGCTGATTGGAAAGAGAATTATCGGTATACAGCATCTAGCACATGCTGCCTCAGTCATGCTGCCTATTTGAACTGCTCTCATACGGAAAACACTTCAGAGCCTTTCCTGGACTGACCTCCTCGCGGTTCAGAATCAGCTTCATCCCAAGAACTATAAACGCACTCAATCAGTCCAACAAGTGCTGTTTGTAGAACTGTTTGTACTTATAAGTACAATAACCTCACTGTAAACTTGCGATACACTTATAATATTGCACAACCTGAGCCACTTTAGCACATATTTACATATGATGACAATATAATTTAAGATGAAATGCAGCAAAATATGTTTATTATATTATACAGATAAAGCTTTAACTTCATTTAAATAATCTATATTGTTAATAATTAAACACGTGAGGACATGATGTTGCAGCACTAGCAAGGAGCTGGCGCCCTGTTCACGGATTGTTCCTGCCTCAAACTGTATTCTTGCTGGGGCTGGCGCGACACTGGAAGGAGAGATGGATAGAATAATTAAAAATGTACTACAAAGATATTTCAATGTTCATTAAAAGTTTTGAAGAATCTGCGTTCTCAGATGGCTTTACATCTATTACAGAGCTGATTGTATGGCGAGAAGTTGGAGAAATTTGTGTATCTGGAGAAAGAAAAGGAAAGACAGGAATTGAGGGTTAGTATGTTTGAAAGAGACAGTACTGCTGCAATAAATTATTCCATTGAAGGTCGCACATGGCGCAGCAGGCATCTTGCGTGAGGCATGAACAATCTCTAGGCAGGGCGCCAGCTCGACACTATCACTGCACCACCATGTCCTCATGTTTAATAACATGCTTTACTTCCTAACATCATGAAAATATCAAGTATACATCTCAGTATTTAAATTATTCAGAGAGCTGTAATATCATGAATGTGATGGATTCTGTGTTCTGTTGGAGGAAGAGAAAGCCCGTTTAAGAAGCACGTAGTGATTCACACACATAGAGCACATAGAAGAACACATACAAAACAAAGCATTTAACGCGTTACTTTAGTTATGATGGGATTTTATGATGTTCTACTTTAATGACAAAATAAACTACGTGATTAAAGTGGAAGTTTTCGAGATTAAAGTTGACATTTCAAGCTTTTTTCCCCGCTATGTCCCTATTTTTTTTTCTTTTCTCTGTACCCTAATAAACTTTAATATGACACTCGGACGGTGGGATACGACTTGCCTTTTCACGGCGACTTTGATAACTGACAATTTCTTTTTTATTTTGGGCACTGAGCAACTTTGTGAACTTGAGCTTTTGAGTTTCTCCGACACTCTATTTTACTTGATCAACTTCCTTTTGTTGTTCATACCACTGTTTAAACCAACAAATAGTACGTTTTTCCTTGCCCCCACTTGGTATTCGTTGAAATTCTTCTGTTTCCCCTGTGCTTTTGCCATTGTCTTTTCACAGAATGCTGAGCTTAAGGGTGATTTATATTGATTTGCATATTCAAAGAGGTGTAATTCTGGGAGGAGTTTGGGGAGTGACAGCAGGCACGTGCACATGCGATACTTTTCATGCTGACCGGGATTTATGGAGTGGATGAACGTGGAAGTTGGCAAACACACAGATTTATGCATCTGGATTTTTTTGTGCGTACAAACATTTCCGCTTTTGTCCATATGGCATATTTTAGTGTGAATTGTATGCACAGCATTATGCATTAGGGCCCCCTGGTCTCTGAAACCTAAAAAGTTATGAGCCACTGTTCCTTGAAGAGCTGAAATTGACAAACTCTTATCTTTGTGGAGCAGAAGCTGAGACCCAGTCTGTCAATGTGCCAGTACTCTGACAAGGCTGAGAAGCCATGGCTTCAAGAAAGGAACTTCAACATCTAAACTCTTGTGCCAGAATGAATAATGCCTTTTTCCTAGGAATTGCCAAAAGACAGCAGTGGGTTGGCTAAAGAATGTATGAAGAATCTTCCATTTGAACGCGGAGCAACAACAAAGCAACAACTTCACATAACATTGGACATTATCCATAAAGGCTTGATATTGTAACACTATTTATCTGTGCCAAGATAAAGATGAATGTTTGCTGTGGTTAGTTAATTGTAAAAGTAAAAAAAAATGAATAACAATAATAAAAAAACAAATGTTACATATCTAGAAATGAACGTAAGGAAAAAAGTATTACGCAAACATTGCACTTCAAGCATAATGTGAATAAATATACTCAGCAAAAAAAGAAACGTCCCTTTTTCAGGACTGTGTATTTCAACAATAATGTTTTAAAAATCCAAATAACTTTACAGATCTTCATTGTAAATTGTTTAAACAATGTTTTCCATGCATGTTCAATTAACCGTAATCAATTAATTAACATGCACCTGTGGAATGGTCGTTAAGACCTTAACAGCTTACAGAAAGTAGGCATTTAAGGTCACAGTTCTAAAAACGCAGGACACTAAAGAGACTTGTCTACCGACTGTGAAAAACACCCAAAGAAAGATGCCCAGGGTCCCTGCTCATCTGCGTGAACGTGCATTAGGCATGCTGCAGGGAGGCATGAGGACTGCTGATGTGGCTAGGGCAATAAATTGCCATGTCCACACTGTGAGACGCATAAGACAGCGCTACAGGGAGACAGGAAGGACAGCTGATCATCCTCGCAGTGGAAGACCACGTGTAACAACACCTGCACAGGATCGGTACATCCGAATATCACACCTGCGTGACAGGTACAGGATGGCCACAACAACTGCCCGAGTCACACCAGGAACACACAATCCCTCCATCAGTGCTCAGACTGTCTGCAATAGGCTGAGAGAGGCTGGACTGAGGGCTTGCAGGCCTGTCGTAAGGCAGGTCCTTACCAGACATCACCAGCAACAACGCCGCCTATGGGCACAAACCCACCTTCGCTGGACCAGACAGGAGTGGCAAAAAGTGCGCGAGTTTCTGCATGACAGCAATGTCAGTGTTCTGCCATGGCCAGCGAAGAGCCCAGATCTCAATCCCATTGAGCACGTCTGGGACCTGTTGGATCGCAGGGTGAGGGCTAGGGCCATTCCCCCCAGAAATGTCCAGGAACTTGCAGGTGCCTTGGTGGAAGAGTGGGGTAACATCTCACAGCAAGAACTGACAAATCTGGTCCAGTCCATGAGGAGGAGATGCACTGCAGTACTTCAAGCAGCTGGTGGCCACACCAGATACTGACTGGTACTTTTGATTTTGAGCCTCCCTTCATTCAGGGACACATTGTGAAACATTTTTAGTTTATGTCTTATGGTGTTGACTCTTTTAGTGTTCATACAAATATTTACACATTAAGTCTACTGAAAGTAAAAACAGTTGAAAGTCAGAGGACGTTTCTTTTTTTGCTGAGTTTATGTACTCAGTAGTTACAGTACATTACAATGTAAACAGCCTCATGGCTATATTATCAGTACATTATAAATAATTAAATTTTTCAATCAATATCATTTACTGGCAATACTTCACACCTGTTCTCTATCATGGTCCAAAGCAGGCAACAATTTTAGCTTGAGAATTAAGCAGTTATTAAATCTTCGGCTACATCTTTCAAAAATGTTATTTTTAAATTATTTAAACTACAGTTAATCATAGACACTCTGCAATCAACAACTAACAACATCACTTAAGCAGTTTTCCGTGAAGCTACTGATTCACCATAATCTTATTTTGGCTACATCTTTACCTACATGATATTGTAAAGTTCTGCTAAAAAGAATGTTTTTAAATGTAGTCTACTAAAGCATGCAATTGCATTCTATTGTCAGTTATTTTTCAATATGACCCATAGCTACAAAGTTTTGATAAACAAATATGTGATAACTGACTCTTTGAAATAACTAAAAAAATAAAAAAAAGTTCCATCTTTTAAATCAGTTAAATACTCAAACCCACCTGAATTATATGCCATGTGTAAAATTTTCTAACTTGTCATATATTTTATTTATTGTTGTACTCCTTTTTTCATTCCATTAACAAAAGTCTGATCACTTAAAATGAAAAGGAGATAAGACACACCCATAATAGAGTCTAAAACCACAGGTGAGCAGCGTATGGCTAATGCTGTCACTGCATGACATGGGCTGAATGGTAGGTGGAATTCATGACATTTGCTGCACCTTGTATTAGGGTGTTGCTGGGTTTTCCAAATCCACAAAGTAGCTGTTGATAGTATTGGAACATTCCCATGACTCCTGAAATATCTTTACAACAATAAAAAGTTCCCATAAGGCATGAAAGAATTTGTAATTTTGAAATTGTCCAAAGATGGTGATTTATTTATTTTATTGTGAGGACCTCAGGAACACACCTAGCCTGAACCCAGCATATACTCACTCATACACAGAGACACTGATAAGTTTCCCAATGAACCAATAAATAATAATGAATATATTAATCAAATAATGAAAAAGAACAAACAATATTACAAAAAAAAATGTGTACACAAAAGCCCTCTACCACAAACCACAAAGTCCAACACAGTCCAGAATAGCAGGATCATATGACAATGAATGCGTGAAATGAAATCCCTTTAAACAGCCCTTTGAAAGAAACGTTAAATTTTGTCCTACCATGTTCCCATTGCACCATGAGGACTGGATGTGATTGGAAATGCTCCCCAGACAAAGACAAAGCCAACCAAGACAAGTCCACACCAAGAAGCAGGACAGCACAAACATCCAAATGAAACTGTAATCCAAGGTAGTGGTAGTTTGTAATCTAAGAGCATGTGTGATGAGTAGAAACAAAACTGACAGAGGATCATCTTTTTGGTTCATATTTAAGGAGCCTGCCTGATCACTCTACTTCCCAGAAACCCCTGCCACCTCCGAACCTTCCCAATATCATTATAACACTGGGGCTGCTGGGAGATGTAGGCTGTTTTCAGATAAAATATTAGACAATATTTTTCTGTTTATTCAACACTCAGTTCTGCTCTTTTTTCTATGCAAAACATTTATTGTTGTTTTGCTAAACATTTAATGATTTTACAGTTTCAAGTAACTGAACCTATAAATACAAAAAAAGTAAACAGACACAACGCATAAAATTAATATATTAAAAGTCCATTGGTAAGAATACATTTTAGCATGGATAAAGTGGTGTATAACATTATTATTTTAACTCAAGAAAACTGTTTCCTGGAATCAGAAGAACTTCCAAAAATTTTACAAATAAATAAAAAAGAGAGCCCACAGTATGCAATTATCCTTTTTTCTCCACTTTTTACTTCTCTCCCTCTTTGAAAACATGTTTGCTTCTTTTTGTCCCCTAAAATATGATGCAAGTAGAAAATCAATGACTAGACTGACTGTTACTTTCTTATTCTTGGCTAATGTCTTATCCTCATTTAGAAGGTTTACATCCTTCACTATTTTAGATCTTTTAGGGAACTTTTCACTTTGCTGCTTTTACTGTAAAACTTCACACTGTAACAGGCCGGTAATGTCCAAATAGCATAATAGTTTGTAATATCTTTTTAGCACTGCTTGCTTTCACTTTTTGTTCATCTAGCAGAACTTATTGGTTCATTTACAGTGGTGGTAAGAAACAGAGGTTGTTATAACAGAAAAAAAATTAAATAATTTGCATGCTAAGCCAAGTAACCAACTTCTCTTATTCAAATGGCATACATGAGAAGGCCATACATGATCCTGCCCAAAACATACAAGTAAATGGCATCAAACTGGTACCCTGGACATGCCACAAAGGATTTAATGCTATTACCTTTGCAGCATCTGTTTGTAACATTTTCATTGTGTAAGCCAAATGAAGGACTGAAAGCTGGCAGAATATAATGTATTTTGCTTTGGACTGTTGCATGAGTAAGTATTTTACACAAAGTTCAGGGAATGTCACGTTCCATTCCATGTTTGTTCAGCTGCTTGGTAAATGTTGTTGGCTGTGTGACTTAATGATTACAAGAAGTTATAAACAGGTCATTTCAGCAACTGGCCAATTAATCTTACAGCTTTATTTTGATTACTGTAATGAACTCCTAACAGGATTACCTAAGAAAGCCATGAAATGACTGCAGTTAGTTCAGAATGCAGCAGCAACAATCTTAACCAGCAAAAGATAACCCAGCACATCTCACCAATCATAACATTGTTACATTGGTTACTTGTGTCCTTTATAGTTGACTTGGAAATACTACCAATAAATATATGAGCACAAATACTAGCAATGGTACTCTATATAAACTCTATATAAATAATCATGCTCCTGCTGATATTTTGGGATGCCTTACATTCCCAGTTGTAACCTTTTGATCTTCTAATCATAGTTTGCTTATTATTCTCAAACCAAAGTATAAAAGAAGTTGTGAGATGACCTTTTGATGTTGTGCACTAAAAATCTGAAATAGTTTACTGAGAGAGATATACCAGACTCATACTGTGGAACATTTAAAAAAAAAAGGAAAAATCAGCAACAGTTTACCATATGAAATAAAGTGGTGACCAATCACTGTGAGAATTTACCTTTGGCAGATCATTCCTGTTGGCAGTATGCATTAGGAGTATGGGATGAAACAAAATTTTTAATTTGTCACTAAATATGGAGGTATGTTGTTGAGCCTTCCAAGTCATCCAGGATGGGTAGTGTCTTACAACTTAGTTAGTGATCAGAGCAGTTTTATGACTATCTGCCTCTCTCTGACAGTGGAACACAGCATTACTGACAGACAAAAAAGGCAGATCTGAGCTGACATATGGAGGTTGACTGTTATTATTATTACTGTATCTCAATAAATATTAGTTACTACCTTAATACAGTACACTAAATATGAGTCCCGATGAGATAACTATGTACACTGAAAGCACCGGGGTCATTTGGGTTAGGGTTAGGTTAAGGTTAGAGTCACTCTCTGCTTTACACAATTACATTTTTTCTTATCTGACTGATATGTGAACAAAACAACTGGACAACAAGGAGTATAGTGGAAATGTTGCTTAAAGAAATCAGGAAAGTACATGAACTAAGTACTAGTGTACTAGAAAAATCACTGTTTTAATCCTATCATAAGCCAGTGTAGAATTCACTGAATTTCTATCCTGGCAGCAGTGAGCCAAGACAGCAAATGTCCCTCAACAGGCATCTAGCCCATCACATGGTCCACTATTTTAATTAGTCTCATTGAAAAGTTAAATTAACACATTTCTGCTCTCTGTTTTAATGGACATTAAAACAGAATAAACAGTATTATCTCATGCATTGTGTTGCAACCTCCAACTAGAAAGTCACTCAATTACAACATTTGCTTTTTGTGATTTAGCACAGGTTGCTGACATTTTTCTTCCAAGAAAAAAAAAACTAAGATGATTCCTTGATTAAGATGTATGAGCTATGAGACTGAATTTTGAAATTTTAGCCCACTCCCTTGTTTGTTCTTTGATTCTTTGACTACTTCTTTGTATTTTCGTAACTTTGATTCAATCCTGTTTGTCAACAATTTGGAATCAGGGCCTTCAGATATGACCTGACGAGGCATATGTAAGAGAGAAAGAGGAAATGGACCCAGACAGGGCTGTCCCTTAATCACCAAGTTTATTTGTCTTGGTTGTTGAACCTTTCACTATCTACTTGTGCAAACAATAAGAGATTCAGGGAACTGTAAGAAAAGATACTGAAGAAAATGTATTTTTAGACAGGTAATATGGTGCATTATATTACTGACCCATTAACATGTATTAAATATCTTGGGGAAGTTCCACAAAATTAGTCTATATTATTTCTTATGAATAGGCTTAATCAGCTTGAATTTGATCCATTTTTTATTTAACTGTATCGCATAATCAAGACAGATAATTACCCAATGATTGTGAATCCTTACCAACTGGTTATGACTTCATTTCACATTATCATGAGAATACAAAAATTGATAAAATCAGTATCCTCCAAAAATGTGTATCATTTTCAGGGCCATCTGATATATATAAAAAATCCTACAAAAATTCCCAATCCCACCCTCACTCAACTAGCCTGAGCCAAGAGGAAAAAAAAATATTTTGAGAGAATCCAGTTTGACAGCAAAGAGAAAAATCAAACTACAGAATTGAGCCACAGAAAGAAAAATTCAGGTTAAATCAGGATTTACACAATTGAGCAGCAGCAGCAGCAGACCGAGTTTCAGTTACATTACTGAAGGAAAACAAGTCCTATAAAAATGTGATGCAAGTATAACTTTATTCATTTGGAATACAATGAGGCAATAAATAAAAATAAAATCTACAGACAAAAATTGCACTAAATAAACTTTCAGTTATACCAATGGGTTATGAATATACAGTAGACAAATATGCATTTGTGAGACTACGAAAGGAATCAGAGAGAAATGAGTGTGTACGTGCATGCCTAGCTGTGCAGAGAAGATTCAGAAATAATTCTTCTCTGTGCGCTTTGCTCTGCACACCAGTTACCTTTAATAGTCACGAACTGAGTGAAAATCTGCTAGTTCAGCACTCACGTAGTGTGTAATACAAAGGGGGTACCTGAAGGCTAATGAGTTCATTTGAATTGAACCTGTACAATGAAAATCAAATATTTCCACCATCTGAAAATCAACTATTTCTACCATCCCTAAAGTACATAACACATAATACATGAAATATACTTTTCATTGGGTCCGTTAGAGATTTGTATACTAAGAATATATTTGCAGTGTTTGAACAATTGTGCCTCGATTATGTTATAAAACTTTTTCTTTTATTATATGGAAGTTACAGCTTTGTTAAAAGAAACCTGACTGACTTTTATTAATATCAATTTTAGTTTACTTTCTAGCTGTGATAAAGATGTAAGTGTGACCTTTAAACCATACCAGAGCTTATAAAAAAGTCAGTCAGTCATTTACTAACCTGCTTATTCCTGAACAGGGTCACAGGGGATGCTGGAGCATATCCCTGTTACCACAGGGCGCAAGGCAGGAACAAACCCTGGATAGATTGCCAGTCCATTGCAGGGCAAACACACACACACACACACTAGGACCTATTTGTTATTGCCAATCCATCTAATCTGCATGTCTTTAGACTGTGGGGAGAAACTGGAACATCTGGAGGAAACCCCAAATAGTCTAGCCCAATCTTCTCTGTAGTCCCATTCAATCATATGCACCATCACTGTACTGACTGTAGTCCATCTGAATAGGCATGGAATGAGAACACAGATTGTAAATCAATAACTACCCAAGGTCAAAGCCAGTAAGATAAAATTCAGTAACACAGCCTAGGATGTGAGACAAAAATCGTAAGTAGAGAGTCATACCGATAAAATGGTGAATAATGCCAAAGACAAAGCATTAGATGTAAATCTTAATCAAGTGGCAGAAAATACCGTATATACTCATGGATAAGTTCTCCCGCGGATAAGTCCGGACTTGATTTTACAGTATAATTTCTGGTATTTTATAATGTTAGTCGTATAAGTCAAATGCGGAAAACTCACGTTATTGGTACAAGGGATTATGACATGCTAACACCCACCTGAGAGAGTAACTACGGAGCACACTGCCTTTTTTTACTATGTGGGTGCGGCTATGCATTGTATCAGTGTGTGCTCCTAACCTCTCTCTCTCTCTATTTTACCTACGTGATCACACAGTAATACTCAAACTATTCCGAAGCAGCATTTGTCTGAATCTGTGCAGACAGTATAGCCCTGTACACTTCACAAATCCTCCTGCAGCATTTGTCAGTAATCATATCATCCATAAACACCAGTGATCCACTTCCAATAGCAGTCATGCATGCCTATGCCATAACACTGCCTTCACCATGTTTCACAGATGATGTAGTATTCTACAAACATGAGCCATTCCTTCTCTTCTCCATATTCTTCTCAATCATGCTGGTAGATATTGATCTTAATTTCATTTGTCCAAAGAAAACTGTTCCAAAACTGGACTGGTTTTTAAAAATATTTTCTGGCAAAGCCTAACCAGTCATTCCTATGCTTGAGGGTTACCAAAGGATAGAAGCTTGTGGTAAACCCTCTGTATTTACTTTCATGAAGTTTTCTCTTGATTGTAGACTTTGGGAATGATAGACCTACCTCCTAGAGAATGTTCTTGGTTTAGCTAAATTTTGTGAATTGTTCTTTCTTCACCAAAGAGCGAATTCTATAATCATCTAGCACAGTTGTCTTCCATGGTTGTCCGGACCCTCTGGTGTTGCTGAGCTCACTGGTGAATCCCTTCGCTTTAAGAATGTACCAGATAATTGACTTGACTAATCTTGGTGTTTCTGCTCTATATCTGATGGGTTTGTTTTGTTTTCACAACCTAATGATGTTCAGTTTTTACTTGCATGGACAGATCTTTGGACCTCAAATTGAAAGTCGACAGTGACAGCTTCCAAATGCAAATTCCACACTTGGAATCAACTCCAGACCTTCTACCTGCTTAATAGTTAATGAAATGAAGAGGGAACTGCTCCATCCTGGCTATGGAACAGATTATAAGTCAAATACTTTTTGCCCCTGAAAATGGGGGCACCATGTATAAAATGGCTCATACTATATTTCTGTTAAACCCTTTGAAGTGTAATTATTTCTTCATTTCAAATCCATTGTGGTGGCATATAGAGTCAAAATGATGAAAACTGTGTCATTGTCACTGTCCAAATACTTATTAACCTAACTGTATATTTTGACTTTGCTCTTATTGTGTTTGCTTGTATTTTTTGGCTTCATTTTCTTTTGTTTTTATGGCACATTATTTACATGATTTACTGTGTTTGCTTTTATTGAATTTGCATTTGAATATTATGATGGGAGGTATTTCTATTCTCTTTTTTATTTGTACAGTGTCCATAGATTCCATGGAAGGTATATTAAATAACATGTTTTATTATTATTTGTAACCATTTGGGAGATATTCAAATGAAGGCTTCCAGCCATTCCAGTTTTCTTCAGTTAACCCTGGCTCCATAACACTTCCCAGAAATGTGTTCAAAAAACTGCTGCCGCACAGATAATGTTGTTCTCTCTTTTTAGCGTTGGTGCTTCATTCCAAATTCAGAAACTGAACGACCAAACTGTCCAGAAGACATTCACTTGACTAAACCTTTGAAAATCCCTTTTTCTTTTTTACAGATATTATTGAATGACGAACAATCTAGACAAACAAAAAAAACCATAAAATAATATAAACTTGCATGATAAAATGTTTTGTCTCCATTGTGTCCAAAAGTATTTTACATAGCCCATTCTGCAAAGACAGAATACAAAGGTGTGGATATTCTGGAATTAATTGTCCATTTCAGGCCCTGTCATAACTGTTGTAGGAGATTTTGTTCAGCCACAGTAAAAAATGAAACGTCTTCTTCATTGGGTATTTGGCTGTAGATTTGCTTCCATTTTTGGAATGAGTGTCTTGATACCCTGACTAAAAAAAAACAAAAAACAGAACCTTCAAAAGTGATGTGTCCAGAACCTACAGCAGCAAAGGATACTCAACCCAGGACTCTGTCACCACTACGGTCAAATTTACAACCCTTTCTGAAAACACATTTCCCCTTGTTATTATGGATTACTGAGTGCAGACTGATGAGAAAAGATGGCAATATATCCATTTCAAATTACATCTACAACAGAATGAAGTGTGCAGAAAGTGAAAGGATCTGAATACTTTCTGAACATGCTGTATCTATTCATCTTTCAAGGCAGACATGTTGTATATGCATCGAGGGTAGTGGTTTTTTGATTTTATTGTGTTTGAAGTGTTATTCTTACTATATATGTTTACTGAAATCACACATTCTAGTTTTTTTCTTTGTGTTCTTTTTAATTCACGCTATTTTAATCATGCAGAGTATGAGGGAAAGTTTTATTTTCACTTTTGGGTGGGGTCTCTTCTTTATACAGTAGATTTAATCGGTGTGTGAAAACCTCAATAGTAATCAAGCAGTCCCATCAGTGCTCCAGTATTGGCAGAACACTAAAATTATACTTTGGTACTATGAATATATTGTACAATAAATGTTTAAATGGCTATTCCATTAGGCAGATTAAGATATTTGAGTATTATAAACCAATTCACTACTCCATGCAGCTCTAATTAGTTAAGATTTTAGAAGGAAGCAGCATGCCATTTCAAGACAAAGATAGCATTCCTCTGCAACTTGAACATTGTTAGTACCAAGATCGGTACTAGTGATTAGTGAAACAATTACTGGAAAATTGAAACAGCACTGAAACCCACAGTTTTCTTTCGCAAAACAATTGTGAAATAAATTGCATTTCATTTCTGGTGAAATGTGTGCCTTTCACAAAAGAAGAAAAGCATTTAATTCCTGTCTGGAAGCACTTTCATGCATTAATTCAACATGTGCCTGGCTGTCATTTAATATTTAGATAAAGATCTTTAGTAAAACAAAATCACCAGACTCATTTCTTGAGACATTTTGTTGAGTCGTGAGCCTCGTTGTTCTGGTAATAGATACTACTGCCGATTATGATGACAGTCTTGGCAATCACAATCTTCCAAGATATACTGGAAACAGAAAAGAAACTAGGAGCAGAAGGGCGAATGAAATGTGCATGTCCTCAACCATGATAAGGTGATTGCTAGGTAACAGTGGAGGGTTTGGCAGAGGCGGTGACATCCCGTGTAATATGTTTTAATGTAGAGAAAACACAGTTGTGTACAAAATGGTGCATTTTGATGTGTTTGTGTTTTAAAAAACACTGTACTCCTTTAAGGATACATGGATGAGAGGCATAAATCACATTGAAGTTTCTAGTGTGGCACAGATTACACGTGGAATGCAGCTGCAGAAAAAAACACGGGTAAACACAAAAGTGTGAACAAGGTTTTAGGAAGTAATACTTCTTCTTTTCCACTTAAAAATAAACACTTAAAACCCCAATAAAATTTATTTCACAATTGTGAAATGAATTTTAGTGTCAGTTGCATGAAACTGCGTGTAAATCGACATTTAACTGCTTTGCTCATCACTAGTGGGGGCACCAAAATGACTCCTATTTATACTTTTTTCACAATGTCTTTCATCTCTTTTTTAAATCCTTTCTAGGGTAGTCAAAAGATGTACTTCCCTTCCCTGCTGGATGGGCTGTTGCCCAGGCTGTTGTATTTCAGCCAGGCTTCCTCCCCTGGCTAGGGTTCAAATCCTTATTTCATAACCTTCTTGCTCATTTTTGAAATTGTATATTGATGTTAATATTACTTTCTATTATTATTTAAACAGTAATAAACAGTAACACAAAGAATCCCAAAACTCCAAAATATCAAGAAACAACGACACTCACAGTAAACTTTAAATATAATCTCTATTCTACTCTGCTGAGTTTCCCTATCCAGCTACTTTATTAAGCCAAATGGAGGACCCAGCAGCAGAGAATGTCAGGGTGGCTCTGCCTCCTGGGGCTCCATCGTCAAAGCACAGGAAATTGTAGCACATTTAAAGAGACAGAATACAAATAAATAAATCTAACAAATTATAAAAAAGAAGAAAAAATAATAATTCAAAATTGATAAAAACAACCAGACAATACAAAATAAATACAAGCTGGGAAAAAACCCTGTCTTTAACACAAAACCAACAAATTCCTATTTGGAACCTATAGTAGAAAACAGCAAGGGTGTGGATTTGCCCCTTTTTTAAAGAACATTAGGGTGCATTGTATAAAAGGTTTGAGATCCACTGGATTAAGTCAAAATACACTTCCTTAATGTATGTAGTAAAACCCTAGATTGAATGCTTTGCTTATGCAAACCCCAGTTATTTATCACTAGGACTAGATCTCTCCAAATTCATAGTAATACAAAACTGGGAGTGGGTTCCCCTAGACTTTCTCGTATAATCAGATATGGGGATGGATATTTGAGGAATAAACCACAAGACAATTATTATATTTTTATATTATGTACATTAAAGAACCATCAACAACAAATCAGATCAAATTAATAATATTTTGAAAAATTATTATAAATGTAAAGCTGAATAAATCGGACTCTGCAGCTGCATGAATAAAAGGTAAAGTACCTCTTCTGGTTAAAGTTGATAGAAATCTACGTTTTGTACCTAATACTTGTATGCAAAATTTGGCTGACCTAAGTGAAAGTGCACTCAAGTTATAATGTTTACATACACCACACACACACAGACAGACACACAGACATAATTCCAAAAATAGTGTTTTTGGACCCAGGGAGGTTTAAAACGTTGAGATTCATCAAAATCTCGAAATGGAATTTTTGGAGGATTCCAATACTTTCCTTATACTTCGTATATGAGAAACTAAACAAGGAAAGATTTTGTATTGTTTTTCCACAAAACTGATAAGAATGACAATGATCTATTTGAGTGAAATGTGTTTGTGGCTGAAAGGATAGAAAGAAGAGAAAATTATGGGTGGAATAAAAAGGAGCCATTATAAATGTCTCTTTGTGTCCCGAGGTTTAAATGTAATTATACAGAAAACTGAACTACCCTGATGAATGCAAAGCATACATGTGGGACTGTTTGCACTTTTTTCTGTGCCCTCTAACTATCACAGATTCATTATTACTCTTTTATTTAAAGCATTAAATTAGAGGGAAAAGAAATGTCATGCAGGTGACATGTTCTACGGTGGCATGAAATGTTTATGGAGTGAGAGGCAAGGCAGAGTGATGTGATGGCACTTTGACGCCTCCCGGGAGAGCTGACTGATGGTTTGTTTAGTAAATACTGATGCAATGGAGGCCAAAAGGGAACAATGATTCAGACCAGGAGAAATGTGTGCTAGCAAAAGGCAGTGGCAGCTGGACATGACTAGGGAATGGAGTGACAGACAGACAGGTAAAGGTGGACATGCTCTATTGCTTTGAAGATCTATCCAGATAAAGTGCAGCAGAAAGAAAATATTGTTATCAGGGCATCCTATATCTTTTTTTTTATTGGGGACTCATCTAGAAAAGGGTTTCCCATGATACTTGATCTGCAAGGTTATCACAATTTATATTACAGTACCTTTATTCATTAGTATGGCTTTGTTGTTCCTTCTTTACACATATAGAGTACAGTTGAAAGATTTTTAACATAGTTTTAAGTGCACCATGTGAACCATGTAACATGCAAGGAATGCAGCTAAATGGATTAAGTCAGTGCCTGAGACATCTCACCTTGCTGTGAGCTAAATGTCAAAGACTGGGAGTGAGTGTCTACTGTGGTATGTTACCTTTAACAATATCAGTCAATCATCACCTAACATGATGTGACCTTCTCCTTTTTAGGCATTTTCCTGTTTCTCTACTACACTGCTAAAACCTGATAAGGATAGAAGGATCCTTCATGTCCAGTTTGTCATAATCAGTAATTACATTTTAGCAATGGTGTATATATCCTTTGAGGTAATTATTCAGGGCATGACTCTTGCATTCTCCAGATACACCCAAATGTATCACCTTCATTTCTCAATCATTGCCCAGGTTGGAGAAATTATTCTTAGATTTCATCCTGGGAAGGCCCTGTATCTGCCCTTTTCATTGCGATCTTTATCTTAGTTTAACATGCTGTTATTTCCAAGTGTTAAATTACTGCATTTATTATGTCTGTCAAGGGGCGAAATGGGCAGACCCCAGGAACGTGAGGGCTTGGAACGTATCAATTAATCCTTTGATTAACCCACAATTTTGATTTTCTGGCCTTAAGGGTGTAGGTCCTGAAACTAATTTCTAAAAATATGCTTTAGTCTTATAAAGCAATCACTGCTCACTACTGGGATTTCCTTTGAATGCCTCCAGAGGAAGGCATACAAACAGGGAGAGGAGAAGAGAGAATAACCAATACATGAGAGAAATTAGGAGTTAAGACAGCAATTAAGTCATGAGATGAACAACAGTCTGATAACTGAGAAAACCGAACAGAACCAACCACCATAACTAAAGTGGATAAGCAGAAAAAAGTAAAAAAAAAGTCCCTGAACTAAATTGTTTTGATTTGTCCCTAAGAAAATCAATGAAGGTTTTTTTTATTATTTTTGTTAAATTGAGTATCCCAGTGCCAGGATGTAAGGTGTAGCATGCTATCCTTTATAGATACCTTGAGTAAGTCGAGTGTAATTGTGGAAAACCAGTTAGATCAGTTAACATCAAATGTAAACATGGAAAACAATTTAGATCAGCTAATATCACATTATAATGTGACCTTGAGAGATGCTCTGGACACAGTGGCTCCCCTTAAAACAAAAGTGATCAAAGCACATAGAAACTCTGCCTGGTTTAATGAAAATACTCGAGCTCTTAAATTAGAGTGTCGAAAACTGGAGCGCAGATGGAGAACAACAAAGCTACATGTCTTTCAAATTGCATGGACAGAGAGTGTTAATAAATATAAAAAAGCCCTCTTTAAAGCTCGCTCAGAATACTATTCTACATTAATAGATAGCAATAATAAAAATCCTCGAGTACTGTTTAGAACAGTGGCTAAATTAACAAATGGCAATTCAGATCAACAGTGCAAAATACCAACAGATATTAGCAGTACAGACTTTATGAACTTCTTCAATGAGAAAATTAAAAATATAAGATCCCAGATCTCTGCATCACAGTACAAACCAAATACTAGCTTAGCAGACCCTGCCGCACATTGCATGCAGCACTTTAGTAATTTTAATCCTGTAACTGAGCAGGAAGTCTTAACTTTAATTACTAAAATGAAGCCCTCTACTTGTTCCCTAGATCCAGTGCCAACAAAACTAGTAAAAAGTGCAATGGATGTTCTTGCAGCACCTATTCTAACCGTTATCAATAGTTCATTACTGCATGGCACAGTACCTGATGCACTAAAAGTGTCAGTCATTAAACCTTTACTTAAAAAGTCAGACCTAGACCCACACATACTAAATAATTATAGGCCTGTTTCAAATTTACCATTTCTCTCTAAAATACTAGAAAAGTAGTCGCCCGTCAGCTTCAGTCACACCTTACGAATTACAATTTATTTGAGAAATTCCAGTCTGGTTTTCGCACTGGTCATAGTACAGAAACTTCACTAACACGGGTTGTAAATGACATTCTGATATCCTCTGATGAAGGAAACTCCACTGTAATTATGTTGTTAGACTTAAGTGCAGCATTTGACACCATTGACCATTCTATTTTACTGCACAGGCTAGAAAACGATGTTGGGATTACAGGCCCCGTGCTCGCTTGGTTCAGTTCTTATTTATCAAATCGATTCCAATATGTACAGAAATGTGCTGACAGTACTCCTTCATTATACACAGAAGTTCAATATGGTGTCCCGCAGGGCTCAGTACTGGGACCTTTACTGTTTTCACTTTACATGCTTCCATTGGGATCTCTCATTAGGAAACATAATGTTAATTTTCACTCGTATGCAGATGACACTCAGTTATACCTTTCATTTAAATCAAATGAAGTTTCTCCGATGTTGTCTTTAATTAGTTGTGTTAGTGAATTAAAGGAGTGGATGAATGAGAACTACTTGTCTTTAAATACAGATAAAACAGAGATGTTAATTGTTGGAGGGAATGACGCTGATCACAGCAATATTTTGTCGTCATTTAACTCAGTTGGAATCCCAATTACTTTTACTGAATCAGCCCGCAATCTAGGAGTTATCTTTGATTCTAGCATGTCATTTAAAGCACATATTACAAAATTGTCCAAAACATGTTTCTTCCATCTTAAAAATGTTAGGAAATTAAGGTGCTTTCTAAATAAACAGGATTCTGATAAATTAATTCATGCATTTATCTCTAGTAGGATTGACTACTGCAATGCAGTGTTCACTGGCTGTTCAAACTGTTCTTTATACAGCCTCCAGTTAATCCAAAATGCGGCTGCAAGAATTATTACAAGAACAAGAAAATACAAACACATAACTCCAGTTCTTAAATCCTTACACTGGCTCCCGGTTAAGTTTAGGGCAGATTTCAAAATCCTCCTTTTAACATATAAAGCATTAAATGGCCAAGGTCCGGCTTACTTGTCTGAACTTATCATGACTTACAAACCTGAGCGCACATTAAGATCTCAAGATGCCGGTCTGCTTATGATTCCAAGGATTAATAAAATAACAGTGGGAGGTCGAGCTTTTAGTTACAGGGCCCCTAAACTGTGGAATGGTCTTCCTGCTTCTATAAGAGATGCCCCTTCGGTCCCAGCCTTTAAATCCCGGCTGAAGACTCACTACTTCAGTTTAGCATATCCTGACTGTACATACTGCATCTCTGTTGTTAGTCATTAGCACTAAAACATAGTAACATGATTATTATAATTTGTTACTAACCCTCACCTATTCTGTTTCTGTTCTCGGTACTCAAATGTGGCAATTGGTGCCACGGCCCACCTGCCAAGTTGTTTGCCTGCCTATGGTAAAGTCATCCCTGATGGAGGATCATAGGAATCATGGGAAAGAGGGGTCCTTTCATCGGATTGGCTGGCCGAGCAACGTTTCAGCCGTGGAATGGCCAAATGGGGAGGCAGCTTGACGGATGAGGTCTCCAGCACTCTAAAAATATCCAAATCTTATTATGTGATATCATCTACTGTTAAATTCTGCTCTGTACTTCTAAAATTTTTATTATTATGCTGTATTAAGGATTTGTTCTGTTCTGTATGCTTGTATTGAACCCCTTCTTTTGACACCCACTGCACGCCCAACCTACCTGGAAAGGGGTCTCTCTTTGAACTGCCCTTTCCCTGCAAGGTTTTTTTGGGAGTTTTTTCTTGTCTTCTCAGAGAGTCAAGGCTGGGGGTTGTCAAGAGGCAGGGCCTGTTAAAGCCCACTGCGGCACTTCCTGTGTGATTTTGGGCTATTCAAAAATAAACTGTATTGTATTGTATTGTATCCTCTCAAATAAGGTTCATGTGATGACACAACACACCACAACTACACCTTAGAAACATTGTCAAAAAAGAATATGATTGCAGCCATGAAAACAAGTCTAAAATTGGAGCTTTATAACGATAAAAAAAAAAAAAACAATAGCTGTAAAACTGAAACAGAAAACTACAATTTTTCAAAACAGGTTTGTGTGAAAATGTATTAGCTGACAGACAGCTTTTCATTTGGACGGTGGGAAGGTAGCCTAGGCAGGGCTACAGAGGTAGAAGGCACATCCTTTGTTAAGCCTCTGGAGGATTTAAGTTAAAGGGCAAAAACTTTCTGATAAAAGTGATAAATATGTAACTAATGTAAGTGTTAGTGCTCGCCATGGTCTCTATAACAATGGGAAAGGGAAGTAATTGGATGGTTTAGGGTATTAGAGTACAATGTTGTTGTTAAGCCTGTAACTGGGCTGAACTGTTATTAAGTGTGTGCCTCAGTCCTTTCATTTAACTAATCACTACAATATCTCAAATATGAATTTAGACAAAGGTAATTGTTGAGGTGTTTCTATTTAGTTCAGGTTGCTTTATCTTCAAACTAACACCAGTCTGTCTTCTGTGCTCTTAACTGACTGTAGCTAGGGCATTATGGAGCACCACTAAATTAGTTCATAGCTTCATGGTACACAATGATCATAATCCAAAAAATGGAATAGTTATTTTAGCATTTACACACATTTTGTAAGTGCAGAGATATCAGGAACAGCACCTTACCTGCATTGTGAGGGAACATTAGATATGGCACTACGGCTGCATGGTGTGATTCCCAGAGGGTCGTACAGTTTGATAGACAGGATAGACCAAAGCGGCTGGAGCAGATCAAGGGCATGCCCATGTAACACTTGGCTGCGGCAGATGGGTGGTCGTTTCCAGAGGGTGGGCCTGTATTGCCTGTCTCCCTGGGGGGTTGCCAACCAGGATTCTGAGCTGTTTTGTTGTGTGGTGGGAGTGGTGACTTGCTGTACCAGTGCATGCTCCCCAACCTGACCTGACTTGATTTGTCTAAGTGCATATGTGTCATGAAAAGTGGTTAATCTCTGTGAGACTGGTCAGAAGTGCAATGTAAAGGCTGAACCAAGAAGTCAGCAAAGAACAGAGTGAAGAAAAGAGCAAAAAAAAGGAGTTGATAAACAAAATAAAGGTTAAAAATGGAAGTCTAAAACGAAGCCTCAAACCAAAAAATCTAACTGAAAGAACAAAGAAATAATAAGAGTCAGAGATCAAAATAAAGAACATTACAAGTCAAAGTATTTTAACCAAATCTGAAGTACAAAATGGCTGTTGTGGCAGCCTTCCCTTACCAATGATCCCTCAATATTGTTACACCCCTAACAACCAGAACCTGTATCATGACAATGGAATCCTCAAAAACAAATGGTGTCCAATATCAAAACAAATAAAATTAAACTTTTAAATGAGGGCTCCCGCCAAAAAAATAACTATAGCATTGAATTCCCTGAGTATGTACACCTGTGGGCTGGTGGGGGATTAAGTTCCCAGATTTAAACTTAACTTACAAATTCCCCAGATATGATACTTAGATGATTTTAATTCCATAATTTAGTGTTCAGCCAACTCTGAAGCTTCAATAACTACAATGGGGAATTCTGCAAACTGCTGTCTATCCACTTTCCTGTATATACTATCATCATTTGATGAAGTGCTTTTAATGGCCAGCTCCATCTTGAGCACTTTGTAATTAACAGATTCACGGAATAAAAAATAATTTTTTCATAATTAATTGTTGCTTAGGGTTATACAATGAGAGGTGGTTTAAACATCAATGTTTTATCCTACCAATCCAAAACCAAGTCAATCAGGCCTAACTAGACAGAAATCAACCCTGGACAGGACATCTGTTCATCCCAGTATACTCACACGGTATGCCTACACTCACATATACCTGGCCAGTTTAGTTACTGGTTATCTTAACCCAAACAATGT
>JANRMT010062849.1:16039836-16040849 GCA_026402145.1 Polypterus bichir lapradei
ATTTCTCACTCCTGTGTTCACGCACAGAGACTCGATTGTTTCATCGACTTTGTCTTTCTTATCATTTCGGCAACTTGGAGTCTACAACATTTCATCAAGCATGGTAGGGTCTGCCTTGATCCTTTTCAGTGTGTGGAGACTCAGTTGTTTCATTGCGTGTTTCATTGTGGATTGGTGAGAAGGCCCCTTACTGTCACGGGTACCTGGGTGCACACCCAGAATTCCCTGATGGTAAATTAATGCCTGGTTATGCCCAACTGTTTCTCAAACTTTGCACCAAACTTTGAACACCCTTACTGAGGCAATATGCAGATTAGTACATTTCTGCACCACTCCACGAGAAGTAATGTTAAAGCAAGCTACATCCATGCAAATTGCTGATTTTCTTGAAGTTGTAGATGTGATTCACCTTACATACGTAATGATCATTGCATACTCATGAGCATGCACACTGTAAGTGAATCACAAGTGATATAAGAGTTTTGACACACAGGTGGTCTTGGATACAAACTGTATTACTTTGGATATAGTTGCAAAATGGTTAACAACTCTGTGTGGCTTAGCATAATATCCTACCTTAGTATGTTTTCCTTCTTCTTCAAAAATTATTGTTATTAATATTTTTATTATGTTTGTGGTGAGGCTTTATTATTAGTATCAGATAATTATTAGAATTTGTGATTTAGAATTGAAACACATAAAGCTTCCATGAATACATTTTGTGCCAAAAAATTGTAATGTCATTCTTTCTCAAATGTAAACTCCTACTCCTCACTTGGAGTGGTTGTAGGACACTTAATCAGTACTTCTCATGTTCTGCTCTGGAGTTGGAAAATTTCTTACCCTAATCAGGCATTTAATACAATTCCTAAGATTAATTATGAGACACTTATGACACTTATCAATTATGAATACAGGCACAGGGCATGAAAAGCAAAAAAGGACTAGGCAAAACAAAATGTTCAAAGAAATGGAACAAAGTTTCATTGCCAGAGAATTGATACTGAAAAGAC
>JANRMT010062849.1:16040859-16053374 GCA_026402145.1 Polypterus bichir lapradei
TTTACCTTCCCCATTGACTTCAATGTATTTTGCAGAGATTACTAAAGAGTTTCTGTGTTTTCGCCAAACTTAAGTTGAAGTGAATTCGGTGGGATTCACTCATCACTAGTGAACTGGAAGTGACAACATCAATTGTCAACTGGTTGTTTTTCCTAGAGACTGAAACGAAAATGAAGATGTGGTTACAGAATACGGTGTCTTTCCACCTGTGGTCCTCAGGTGAGGTTGTAATGGGGGAATGCAGCATAAAATCCAAACTGTGTTATCAAACTAAAAGAAATTTTTGGATATTGTTTGACCCTACATACAGTAAATGACAACAGAGGGATGGGTATGATGATGGACCAACACAAAAATCATGCATCACTCAAAAATAGCTATGTCTACATTATTGTTTAATTGTAATACAGTATTTTTATCATTATATACGAAGATAATTTGATGGAGGAGTTGCACATTGAATCTCATTGTACAGTGTACAACTATTGTTAACTCACCAGTAACCATCAAAAAGACAAGAAGATACAAATGTTAAACATAATAATAAATAACATAAAAAACACAAACAAAATAACACAGCAGAGGTGAGAGGTGAATCAGCAGCCTTCAATAACCGTCAGACTGCAGTGTTATTTTTGGCTCTTTTTTTCCCTTACTTTAGATTTATTCACTTGGCTTGTTTTGTTAATGTGTGCCCTCATTAACTTATTTTCTTTGATTGTCGATTTTTCAATAATCTTGTAACAATCATGTATTAATCTAATTGCTGGTGTCTGAGCTGATGGACTACTTTTTAGAAAGGGATGCTGTAGAAAAATCAAGGGCTTGCAGTGGGAAAGGCGCCAAGGATATCTCCAGATATTGGCACCTGGAAAAAAGACACAGGCATCCAGCGAGACTGGCGAACCTGATAGAAACGACAGAGATTACCAAAAACAAAGATACATTCAAGCTCCTGTCACCTACAAGTGACAAGAACTGAGAGGGTGTGTGCAGTTAGATGTGTCATATAAGACGGGTTTATGGGAGTCCTCAGGGACGGCTCCTGATTTCTTCTTTTACCCGAGGAGGAATTGAAGAGGTGGGAAACATGGATTGTTTTGTCAGTTTTTTGGTAAATTGTGGTTGAGGAAGCTGCTTTGACACTAACCTTATGAAAAAAGAACAAAAGAAGAAAATCACAGCTAAATTAATCAAAGAAACTCATTACTTTCCAGATGGGGAAAATAAATCTGTCAAAATGAACAAAAGTTATCCAAGGCAATGAGTCCCACAGTTTACACTGATAAATGTGAAAAAGAATTGAACTTCGGGGGACAGCATCTTTTGCTGTGCTGTATTAAAACCAGCAACACCGCAAAGATAATTACAAAATTTATAACTGATCACAACTTATCAGACCTCTGGAGGTTTTTAAACCCAAATTCAAGAACATATTCTTTCTGCTCACCAGTACATCATTGCTACTCAAGGATTGATGACTTCTTTATAGACAATAACTTCTTACCTATGATTAAATCTTGCAAATACGATGCTAATGTTATTTCTGACCATGCACCTATGATCTTGGAGCTAAAATTACTAAGCCCCATACACTCACCCCGCAGATGGCGCCTCAACCCGCTTCTATTAGCTGACGAGAATTGTACGGAATTTATATCCAAACAAATCAAATTCTTTCTAGAGACAAATACATCCCCCGAGATCTCTGCAGGAATACTCTGGGAAACTCTCAAGGCCTTCTTAAGAGGACAGATTATCTCATATCTTTCCCACAGAAATAAATCCGAAGCCAAGAAAGTAGCAGAGATAAAAAGCGAAATTACTAAAATAGATGAAGAACACGCCAGACTACCAAGCGAGACTCTACATAGGAGAAGGCAGGCTCTACATTCAGAATTAAACCTCTTGACAACTAAAGAAACTGAACAACTAATCTATAAATCCAGACATCATTACTATGAACATGGAGAGAAAGCGAATAAGCTTTTAGCTCAACAAATTCACAAGCAAGAAGTGCGCAACGCAATCTCGGTAATCACCAGCGCGAACGGAGATAAAATCGTCGAACACAAAAATATAATGCACACTTTCAGAGACTACTATAAATCCCTATATACTACTGAGTTTAAAGAAGACAATACACAATCTAATGCATTTCTGGATACATTACAGATACCACAAATAGACACTTTTAGTGCGGAGGAACTTGATAAACCTCTGGCGTTATTAGAATTACTAGATCATATAAAGTCACTCCAAGGCGGAACAACAGCAGGCCCTGATGGCTACCCTGCAGAATTTTACAAGAAATTCTCCGCTCAGCTAGCTCCCCTCCTATTAGCAACATTTACAGAAGCCAGAGATTACCAATCTCTTCCTCTAACCTTTTGCCAATCACCGTTTTTCCAAAACAAAATAAGGACTTATTACAATGTGCATCATACAGACCAATTTCACTTCTGAATAATGACGTTAAAATACTCTCTAAAATCATAGCTAGATGAATGGAGAAAGTGCTCCCCACGGTAATATCACAAGACCAAACTAGATTTATTAGGGGCCGACACTTATCTTCAAATCTTCGACGCCTGTTTAATGTAATATACTCACCAACTAAATCAAACACCTCAGAAATAATATTATCATTGGATGCAGAAAAAGCATTCGACATGATTGAATGGAAATACCTTTTTACTACATTGGAGAAGTTTGGGCTGAACATTTGTGCATGGATTAAATTACTGTATACTAACCCAGAAGCTTCAGTTTGCATCAACAACATTTGCTCAGACTACTTTAAACTAGAACGTGGTACTAGACAAGGATGCCCCTTGTCACCGCTGCTGTTTGCGATTGCCATTGAACCACTGGCAATACATTGTCGAAATACTGATCAGATAAAGAGGATTAGCAGAGAAGGACTGGAACAGAAAATTTCATTATATGCAGATGATATGGTACTGTATATATCGGACCCAGAAAATTCTGTGCCTGCAGTCTTAGCGGCACTCACAGAATTTCAAAAGATCTCTGGTCTCAGAATTAATCTGAATAAAAGTGTAGGAGAAGCTTCTATCTGTGGCACCCCTGCAAGAGAACCACCTCTTTCAACCTTCACAAACATATGCAGTTTTTAATATCTGGAAAAAATTTGGAATTAACTTGCTTAGAGATCTTCATATAGACAACGTCTTTGCATCCTATGAACAATTACATTCCAAATTTAACATTCCAGCTACACATTTCTTTCACTATCTTCAAATCAGGAACTTTGTTAAACAGAACCTTCCAGATTTTCCTCATCTTGCACCCTCATCCATGCTGGAAAAAATATTGCTCAATCTCAAGGACTTAGACTCCATCTCTACAATATATAAAATCATTTTACAGTCCCTCCCTTTCAAAGATCCAAGAGGACACTGGGAAAAAGATCTCTCAATTAATATATCAGAAAAGGAGTGGAAAGTAGCAATGCAAAGAATTCACTCGAGCTCCATATGTGCAAAGCATACAATTATACAACTCAAAATTATATATCGAGCACATCTGTCTTGACTTAAACTCTCCAAAATGTTTCCAGGGCATGATCCAACCTGCGAACGTTGCAACCAAGTCCCAGCCTCACTGGGTCACATGTGTCAGCACCAAATTAACATTATTCTGGACAAACATTTTTAATTAACTTTCAGACAGCCTTGGACTCACAATACCTCCTAACCCATTAACAGCTGTGTTTGGGGTTCTTCCAGGGGGGCTTAAAGTGGAGAAAGACAAACAAATTGTGATTGCATTCACTACACTTTTGGCACGCAGACTTATTCTGATAAACTGGAAGTACCCAAACTCTCCTCTTTTAAGTCAGTGGGAAACCGATGTGTTATACTATTTGAAATTGGAAAAAATCAAATACTCAGTTAGAGGATCCGTACAGACTTTTTTCAAAACATGGCAGGATCTAATCAGTAATATTTTAAAATAAGCTCATAAAGCACAGAGAATTTATTAATTTAGGTATGTTTACAAGCCATAAATTTCACGCCGTTTGGCTTGCTCTCTCTCTCAGGGATGGGGATTGATCTGTTCTTAACTTAATTTTTCTTTTTGTAAAAACTTGATTGCTTTGTATGGATTGCAATAAAATTAATAATAAAAAAAAAAAACAGTTACTTAATAAAACAAGGACAAATAGTGCGATTTTCTAGATTTATAATTTGAAACAACTACAAACACCGTACCTGAGAGGGTTGGTCATTTGCAACAAGCAGATCCTATTGTGGCCCAAATTCTTTAATACCTTATATTTCTGGGGTTTGCATCAGAGCTACTTATCTTTCGAAACATATTAGCGTCCTGCAATCAGCAGACATGTTCACACTTCCTTTTTCAAATTAGAATTTTCCTTAGAGATATTTGAAAGTGATCTTGGGTTTGTTGTAGCATATTACAAATTACTACACCAGCAATTATGTTACATCCTGGTAATCCTGGTGTCACATTATACTTATAGTTTGAGGAGATTTCAAATTTGACAACTTCAGTTGTTGATCTCGTCACCTGAGCATCAGACCAAATGACTAGAAATTGTATGACAAATCATGTGACTCAGTCACAGCTTTCCAGAAGTTTCACATTTCCAGATTATCACAAGATTGCCCTTTAATCACATTCTTCATTTTTTTTTTGTAATTTTTCTATTATGTCATGATACATCCTATATCCTAACTACAATGTCTGCTGGAGCCAATCCCAGCCAACACAGGGCGCAAGGCAGCAAACAAACCACGGGCAGGGCACCAGCCCACACACACACACCCACACACCAAGTACACACTAGGGACCTGCATGTCTTTGGACTGTGGGAGGAAACCATAGTACCCGGAAGAAACCCACACAGACACGAGGAGAACATGCGAACTCCATGTAGGGAGGACCCGGGAAGCGAACCCGGGTCTCCTAACTGCGAGGCAGCAGCGCTAGCGAGCTGCCGTCATGATACATAAAACAAAAACATCACACAGATGAGCCTCTCTTCTGTTAGGGAGGTCCAGAACACCATTGTATGCAAACTCACACAGAGCTTGCCCTACTGCTGGACTGAGTTGGAGACTACATGACTGAATATCATGGGAGAGTGCCACACAAACTGAGATTATGTAAATGAAGTCTGCGACTGAAAATTGCATTGTAATGTGACAGAGTCTTAAGCTAACATATAGCTCACTGTGCACTGAAAACAATGTTAGCTGGAGAACACTTAAGACAGCAAACCATTTGGGTTACTTCGGTAGCATTTAAAAAAGTAATTTACCTACATTATTGATTTCTATACTGTATTTCCCTTATCTATGGCAGCCACATCTGCTAATATAAACAGATGCAAACTCATCTTTCATGATTAGGTGAGCCCAGGACCCCAGGTATCTTTGTCATTGCAACAATCTCTCCATTATAACCAATTCCCAAGAAATGATTACACAATTCATACCAAGCAAGATTAACATCTACGCAAGAATGTCACAGCATCTTTGTCATGAAAATTCTGGCAGGACCAGTTCAGAATTTTTCTATGTGTATGCAGACTTCTCTAATGCAAACGTTAACGTAACTAATAATGTCTGTTCCTCTTTTGCTAATGACGAGCAAAACATGCAAGTTCACATGCAGTTCATGTCACAAAAAGTCATCAAACAATGGGATGCTGGTGCCTTGTCAGTCTAAATTGCCATTATTGTAATCATTGTGATGCTTTCTGATATTGATATCATCTGACAAAGCACAACAATATAGATTTACATAATTGAAGAGCCTGACCACCACTAACTGCTCATGAAGATCTATTAGATATGAACTGTCAAAACTGATATTGGCAGGCGTCGAGTTTAGAATGAAGTGAAAAAGGACAAGCCACAATAATGTGAGACTACACACACTGAACAATTCAAACTGCTCGCTGTATGTCTGGCAGCAGCATTACTCACCATGATGGTCAGCATGAGGCCGGCAAACAGTTAAAAAAGATGATTTTCAACATACATATCTGTTCTTTCTACTCCAGGATTCATGCTTCTTTAAAACTGGAGCATCATAATGTTGGCTTCCAATGAGCACACTTAGGCCTCCCTGGTGGATTTTTCAAATATAGCATGGACCTCTATCATTGTGGATGAACATTAAGAAGCAGCATAATGCCTTGTGAATGATACATTTTATACTTTTTAAATAACTGTGGCTACCACTAAGAGAACAGATGGAACTGGACTTTTCATACCTCTTTGCCAGAATGGAGCACTTTCACATACTACAAGATGTAGCATTTTTTCAGAGAAGTAATTAAATTGAACATATGATTGAAAATGTGACAAAATTGATGATGTTATTTTTATTATAAGTTAAATTAATGTTAGAATCTCATTCATGATTTTGCAAATCATTTGATGGGGATGTGCCCCACAGGTCAGGGTCCTCATGTATAACGCTGTGCGTAGAATTCACACTATAACATGGCGTGCGGACAAAAGCAGAAATGTGCTTACGCACAAAAAAAATCCAGGCGCCTCATGTATAAACGGTGCGTACGCACAGAAACGTTGTGTAAGAACTTTTCCACGTTCAAATTGCGATGTATAAAACCTACACTTGGCGTAAAGCCACGCACATTTCCACGGTACCTCATACCTTGTCGTACGCAAGTTCTCCGCTCGGTTTTGCAGACTGGCGGCACCCAGCGTCAAAGCAGTGCTACTGTTCCTGTGTGGTTACTCTTTTATTTTCCTGACGCGGCTTTATAAATACACTGAAACTAACCGCATATTGTTTATTAGTGTAATGATCTGATTGTAATTAACTTGTAACAATATAATGGTCCAGGGAATAGCCATAGTATTCCAAATACCATAACTGCTTTAGCGTTGTTACTCTCATTGCACCACCTTCTTCTTTTTCTTCTTTCAGCTGCTCCCTTTAAGGGTTGCCACAGCGGATCATCTTTTTCCATATTACTCTCACCACACCACTCGGAGTATTTATATCACTGTATCTGAGTGGGGAATCACAGCAACAGCTGATCGGAAAGAGAATTATCGGTATACAGTATCAAGCACACGTTGTCTCAGCCACGGCAAAAACGTTTCAAAGCCTTTCCTGTACGGACCTCGCGGTTCAGAAACAGTTTCATCCCAAGAACTTTAAACGCACTCAATCAATTGCTCCTTGTAGAACTGTTTGTACTTATAAGTACAATCACCCCACTGTAAACTTGCACTACAGTTATAATATTACACAACCTGAGCCACTTTATAAAGCGCGTATGTACATATGATGACAATATCATTTTTAAGATGAAATGCAGCAAAATATGTTTATTATGTTATACAGATAAAACTTTAACTTCATTTAAATAATGTATATTCTTCACTGGGACTGGCGTGAAGGATAGAATTAAACGTGTACTATGAAGATATTTCAACGTTCCTTAAACGTTTTGAATAATTGGCGCTCTAAGCATACAGATGGCTTAACGTCTATTACAGAGCTGATTGTGTGGCGATCGGTTACTTGGAGAAAGAAAAGCAAGGACTGCAGGGGCGGCCACGCCAATATATATTGAATATAAAACAGAAAGAGAAAATAACGACATAGCTAAAAACGCAGAGGCAAATTTCGACAAAAGTTAAAAGCTTGTGTTATGAGCACGAGGTGGCTATGCAGTGTCCGCAACAGACGTGGTCATCCACCGTGCATAAGATACCATATTGACATTTATACATGAGGCTCCAGATCCATAAATCTGTGCGTACGCCAACTTCCACATTCTTCCACTACATAAATTAATTTAAATTAAAATTTAAATAATTTAAATTTAAATAATTTCATCGAAGGTCGCGCACAATCACTGCGCCATGAAACCCATGTTTAATAATGTGCTTTAACTCCTATCATCATGAAAATGATATCACGTATACGTCTCAGTATTTTAGTTATTCAGAGAGCTGTAATATCACGAATGTAATGGATTCTGTGTCCAGTCGGAGGAAGAGAGCCGGTTTAAGAAGCAAGTAGTGATTCACACACATAGAGCACATAGAAGATCACATACAAAACAAAACATTTAACGTGCTACTTTAATTACGATGTGATTTGAGAAACTGGTTAATTAAACGATTTTAAGATGAAGTTTATGATGTTCTACTTTAATGACAAAATAAACTACATGATTAAAGTGGAAGTTTCGAGATTAAAGTTGACACTTCGTGCTTTTTCCAATTGTGTGCCTGTTTTTTCTCTGTACCCTAATAAGCTTTCATATGACACTCAGACAGTGGGCTACCACTCGCCTTTTTACGGCGACTTTGATATCTGACAAGTTCTTTTTTATTTCTGGCACTGTGCGACTTTGTGAACGTGAGCTTTCAAGTTTCTCCATCACACTATGTCACTCGATCAACTTCCTTTTGTTGATTATACCACGGTTTAAATAAACAAATAGTATGTTTTTCCTTTGCCTCCACTTGGTATTCGCTGAAATTCCTGCATCTGGATTTTTCTGTGCGTAAGCACTTTTCAGCTTTTGTGCTTACGCCATGTTATAGTGTGAATTCTACGCATGGCATTATACATGAGGCCCCAGATCCATAAATCTGTGCGTACGCCAACTTCCACATTCTTCCACTACATAAATCCCGGTCAGCGTGAAAAGTAACGCAAGTGCACGCGCATGCTGTCCCGCCCCAACTCCTCTCAGAATTACGCCTCTTTGAATATGCAAATCAATATAAATAGCCCTTAAGCTCAGCCTTCTGTGAAAAGGCAATGGCAAAAGGAAGAGGGAAAATAGAAGAATTTCAGCGAATACCAAGTGGAGGAAAAGAAAAACGTACTATTTGTTGGTTTAAACAGTGATATAAACAACAAAAGGAAGTTGATCGAGTGACATAGCATGTCGGAGAAACTCGAAAGCTCATGTTCACAGTCGCACAGTGCTCAAAATAAAAAAGAAGTTGTCAGATATCAAAGTCGATGTGAAAAAGCGAGTCGTAGCCCACCGTCTGAGTGTCATATGAAAGCTTATTAGGATACAGAGAAAAGAAAAGGCACAGAGTCGGGAAAAAGCATTAAATGTCAACTTTAATCTCTAAATTTCCACTTTAATCACATAGTTCATTTTGTCATTAAAGTAGAACATCGTAAACTTAATCTTAAAATAGTTTAATTTACTAGTTTCTCAATCCCATTGTAACTAAAGTAGCACGTTAAATGCTGTATGTGCTCTATGTATGTGACTCACTACGTGCTTCTGGGCTTTCTCTTCCTCCAATAGGACACAGAATCCATTACTTTTGTGATATTACAGCTCTCTGAATAATTAACACTGAGATGTATACGTGATATCATTTTCATGATGATAGGAGTTAAAGCATGTTATTAAACATGGGAACACGGTGGTGCAGTGATTGTTCATGTCTCACGCAAGATGCTTGCTGCGGCGTGTGCTGCCTTCAATGAAATGATTTATTGCAGCAGTACTGTCTCTTTCAAACATACTAACCTCCAATTCCTGTCCTTACTTTTCTTTCTCCAAATACCCAATCGCCACACAATCAGCTCTGTAATAGGTGTCAAGCCATCTGTAAGCTTAGAACGCTGATTCTTCAAAGTGTCGCGCCAGCCCCAGCAAGAATACAGTGCGAGGCAGGAACAATCCATGAACGGAATGCCAGCAGCTCACTAGCGCTATGGCACCTTGTAGTTAAAGTTAAAGTTTTATCTGTGTAATAAACATATTTTGCTGCATTTCATCTTAAAAATGATATCATCATCATATGTAAATACACGCTTTATAAAGTGGCTCAGGTTGTGCAATATTATAACTGTATCACAAGTTTACAGTGAGGTAATTGTACTTGTAAGTACAAACAGTTCTACAAGGTACACTTGATGGACTGATGGAGTGCATTTAGAGTTCTTGGGATGAAACTGTTTCTGAACTGAAGGTCAATGCAGGAAAGGCTCTGAAGCGTTTGTCATATGACAGCAGTTCAATAGACAGCATGGCTGAGGCAGCGTGTGCTTGATGCGGTATACCGATAATTCTCTTTCCGATCAGCTGCTGTACAGCTGTGATTCACACTCAGATACAGTGATATAAGTGGTGCAGTGACAGTAACAATGCTAAAGCAGTTATGTTGGAATAGTTTGACCATTCTGTGGACCATTATATTGTTACAGGTTAATTACAATCAGATGCATTAAATTAATAAACAATATGCAGTTAATTTCAGTGCATTTATAAAGCTGCGTCAGGGATATGGATCTAAAAAACAAAGGATATCCACACAGGAACAGTAGCAGTGGTTTGACGCTGGGTGCCGCCAGTCTGCAGAACCAAGCAGAGAACTTGCGTACGACAGGGTATGAGCTACCCTGGAAATGTGTGTGGCTTTACTCCAAGTTTAGGTTTTATACATCGCGATTTCAACGTGGAAATGTTCTTGCGCAATATTATTGTGCATACGCACTGTTTATACATGAGGCCCCTGGTCTTTAATACAGAAACGTTACCACTTGAACAGCATTACTTCTTCCGTTGTGGAAGAGGGTGTTTAATTACAAACTGCACTGTGATTTTTAAGATTAAACATTTCCTTCTTATTTCAGTCTGTTGGTTTATGAGAGGTTCCAGAGAAGTTAAGGAAGCAGAATTTTTGACTATGACCATCCAATCATAACATCCAAGGGTACAATTTGAAAAGAACAAGATTGTTTTATTCCTCCGTGTGAGTTCTAGGTTCCACTTGTAGAACAGATGGCTTGAAACTCTCAAGTTGTACTGACAGTGTAAGTTTGAACATTTGGATTAAATACTCTTTAAAAACAGTACGAGAATGAGCCAGCACTGTAGAGGAGCTGCTTCAGGCCAGAGGAGCAAACCATGCCTTTTGTAACACCACTGCATTTCCCTAAATGGCCACTTAGGACTCACATTACCTTATGGTTTCTAGTCCTCAACTGAGGGTTGAGAAATTGCCTGAAAGATCATTTTTAAATTGGGTGAGGAAAAAAAACAGAATTTCTGAATCTGCCTTTAGTTTCAAGAGACAGTTCTGACATTTGTGAGTAGGCTAATCAGAAGGCATTGTGTCATATTCAGCTTACAAACAACTAGTTAGCTGAGTAAGTTAAGTTTCTATTAATAGCTTATGATCAGTTAACACTGAGGGTCATATTTGTGGTTAAAAATTCCATGAACTCCATGAAAGCTATATATGAAAACTAACTCTCTGAAACCCAACAAAACTGTAAAATAGTCACTTTTTTTCTGACTTTTGAGAGGGTTGGCATCAGGAAAGGCATCCAACCGTAAAAATTAAATTGAAACTTCAATTGGAGAAGTCTAATTAAAAAAGTACTGATCCTGTATAAATATGGGAATAGCTGTGGAAGAAGGAAAAGATGAAGAACAACAAAAACAGTTTTTTTTAGATTAGACTTTACAGGAATACACTGAAATAATTTTGATTAAATTGTGTGATTTTATATATTTTTGGGTGCTGAATTAAAGAATATATATGATTTTATTTACTTTAGTTATAAATGCACTAAAAAGCAAAACAAATTTATCTTTAACCACAATTTTCGTGCTTGTATGTGACTAAATAAAATCGTGGGGCGCACATAAATTAATTGAGTCAAAACAAATTTTGAAACTTGTTTAGCATGCTGGGGAATTACAATGTTGCTGTTTTTTTATATTTTATGATGAAAGTAGCTATTCTATTAATTGATGGGTTGAGACTCGAAGTTAACCATTTGGATTTGAAAATTTTTCCCTGAAAATCCTGGAGCTGTGAGTGAAGAGCAGGGTGAAAAAGTCCATCAGGATATCAAGGACATGGAAAGAAGATACCAGAGATGTCAGTGTGATGATGGACTACGGCGGGAGGATTTACTGGGGCACACCAGAAAAAAAGCGTACAGACGACAGGGCACCAAACAAAGTTATAAGCAAGTCAATGAACACTTATTGTATTACAGATTGTTAAACTGATTGTATTCTATACAAGAAAAGAACTTTAAATTAATAAAATTTATTTTCATTGTTTTACATACCTGTAAAATGTGACATGATGATTCTAATTACATTTTTTTTTATTGTGTCCATGTTTTGCAGGCCTGTGTTCTATAACTGCAATACCTTAAACATTTCAGATTAATTGTAGGTGAAAATGCACATCTCATTCTTTATACATGAACAAAGAACAGCAAAATACAAATTAGAATAAATATCACTAAAAGTAGTTTATTGATAAATATGTAACAAATAAACAACCTCCACAACAAAACTAAATTTATTGTTCCATAAATTATGAATTGTGGCATTCCATATGAGGAACATATTTACATTAAACTCACGGCGTGTTCCAGAAACAACATATTTTTTAAACAGCTATTAAAAGGCAACATGTTGGCAAAAAAAAAAAAAAAAAATTATATTTATATATATATATATATAAATA
>JANRMT010062849.1:16053774-16074981 GCA_026402145.1 Polypterus bichir lapradei
TATATATATATATATATATATATATATATATATTGCTATGAAAATACCTGAGAGCAGAACTGGATTTTCAGTATCTTGCCGGGCATCATGGCAAAACGTACACTTAAAGGACTCCAAAACAGCAAATATTTTTCCTCTATTTTAACTGTTCAAACATCTTAAAGTTTTTCAAAAGCTTTCTTTTTCTTAAAGCAGTTTGCTTACTCTTTTAAAACCGTTACTTAAACACTTCTTCTTAATAAGTGCTTATTAGGTTACCTTTAAGTAATTTCTGAGGCACATGGTGCCAACATTCTGTAGTTCACTTTAAAAGCACATCCATAAATAATGTGATAAAACGAGCCACATCCTTGACACTGCGTGAAAAGGAAAATGGGTCACACTGATTGACTTACCGTGGCTCTGTTTTACATTTGTTCCCTCCAATTCGAGTCTTCCTTGTTAAATCAACACAATAATTTTCTTTCTAAAGCTTTCCTAATTTATAATGAAAAAAAAAGATTCTCATATAATAAAAATAAATAACACTTTAAAAAGTGCATTTTCCTAATGTTTTAATGCAATTCACATCTTAGGGGCACTGATTCTGTATTTGTTCGTGGAGGGTTCTGAAAGTAATTTTTGAGTATTTAACAGGTTGTCCTTTTACAAACTCAAAAACACGGAATTCTAGTGATTCACACTATTCAAACTTTAGTCTTTTAGCATTTCATTCAGTACTTTTTAAAATACTCAAATTATACAGTTAGTTAATACCCTAACTAGTCTAAAAGACTGCATCAATGACAGTAAACTGGACATTAAAATTACCATTCAATAGTGTAAAATGCAGCACTATGGTGCTGTAAACAGCAAGCTCCCATGATCAAGTACACAAGGAAGACTAGAAAGAGGGATAAGGGAAAACAGACCACGGAATTTATGAGAAACCTTTTTGTTTATATTGTGCAAAGAAACAAAATACATTTTAATGCTGGTTTTGCAGTGTATTGCAATATAAACCTTATGTTATCATTACTTACAAATCATAAAATGATACAATATGTATCAACAAGACAACTGCTCCTGGTCTTCCACAAAAATGATAATTTGGGCATACCTTTGCCAGGAAGCAATTTTAAGTTTGTAATACAGAAGTCGTAAGACACCCTGGCATCACTCAAATATAGAAAGTATCAGGCCAAATCAAATCTTGTTCCTTCATGGAACCCATAAGTACAAACAGAGGTTTATTCCATAACATACTGTATGTAGAACAACTGCTTTTTAATCTTATATAATATAAAAAGATCAATCTTTAATATAATTGTCTCATGCTAGCACTATGGAAAGCTTACAAATTTAGGCAGCTATAAGTACATATTAGTTTAGGAGTTAAAGTGCACACATGTTTATATGTTTCCTCCCCATGACCTTAGAGTAAGTATTTTAGCAGCAAGACTCTGGGGATCAAGAAGATGTGGAAATCTGCTCATGGCCTCATCAACCTGTTGGGGATGGAAAATGGCAAGCAGCTTCTTACGGACATCCTCTCGTTCTTTGGCATGAGTCTCCTGCTGGGGCCATGGATTATGATCGTTACAGAAAGATACATTTGATGTATGTGAGGGAGACCTGTGGTGATGTACTCTACTTGATCGACTTTGAGGAGATGCCTTAAAAGAATCAGACCAGTATTCTCTTTGTTGTGGCAGACCACCTAGGTTGTGGTCAGCTGGAAGGCTATAGTGACCACGCATATCTTGGCGTACAGGACCTTTATGTCCAGAATAGCAGTGCCCACTATGGTGGACTATATTGGATTGTTGGCTTGATCTAGCGCAGTGAGCATCTTGATTATAATGTTGAAAACCACCACAGTCAGATACTGGTTGATGAGAACAACAGCTATACTGCTGATAGCTGTCACGTTGCTCTAGGCTATGAGAATATGTGCTCCTACAGTTGGAACAAGAGCAGTATCTTCCTGATGTGCCGTGTTCAGGTGGAACATGTTCACAATAACCCACGGGATGCATAGACAGAAATTCAGAATAATGGCTATCAAAGGACCCCAGGCCTGAATCTAATGGTTCATGTGACTGAAAAAGTAAAGAATTCATGTTGGTCGGGGAGTGCCGATCACAAAAATCAGATACATTAAAAACAATATTTTTTGTAGGTTTTTTGCTGGAACTGGCACACTTTATCACAAGTGAATTTTCAGTTGTTTGACCCTTTTGAAAAGAATGATGGTGATCCAGAGTGAGGATCTGTTCCATGTCCTGTTCAAGAGATGTGACGTCACAGTGTGTGGATTTCTTTGGCAAGACTGGCTTTTTCTCATCCTTCAAATGGCCGACTGGCTTGTTTGTTGCTAGCTTGGCATTGGCACGAAGCTCATCTGCTACGGATCGCTGAGGCTGGTTAATTCTCTCAGGGTGATAGAATTTACACTTCATTCCATATGTGCATTTTTTACCTGTAAAAATATATAACTTGTTTTAACAAAATACATATATTAAAGCACAAATGACTCAAATTATTAAAATACTGTACAACTTTAGTCAAAGTAAATTTAAGTGAGTGTTGGAATAAAAAGAGCTGTAATTCTCAAAAACATTAAACAAATTAAGGAGCAACTCTGTGATGCATGTACAGAATGTTCAAGCTACCTTTTGGTGCATTGTTCTTAATTCTTTTTAATTCTTTCGTTTATTGATCTATTTATGTATTTGAAATTTAAATAACAAAAAAAATGATTTGCAAAAGATGCACTTAATGTGCTACTTAAGTTACAATGAGTTTTGAGAAGCACTTGTAAATTAGCAATTCATTTTTAAGACAGAGTTTACGATATTCTTAGCATTACAATATCTTAGGGTAATACACCCATTTATGATACTCTACATCAGTGAAAGGCAACCTTTTTCGAGTTGCGGCGCACTAAGTCCAAAAATTTTCTTTCGCGGCTCACCTGAGGGACTGCCCATAAATAAACTCGTGACGACACAATCTATGGACAGTCGCCAATAAAAACAGTTAATTTTACAAGTTTGAAAGACATTTTATTAATAAAGGAATCAAAGGATAAATCTTAAATTTAATTAATGTGAACGTTAAGATTGTTTTTCAGCACATATGAGATTGATGCGAGGATCAATTTTCGAAAGACAGACACGCATTTCCTTGTCGATCATTTGAAGTCTCTCGCGTTTCTTAGACTTCATTTCCATAAGTGTTCCGTTATCTGTTTTTCCAACATAAAATATTTTTTTTTAAATATTATCTTTTTAATCAACCAAAAGTTCAGAAACACTACCAATTTTAAATATTTTACAAACGTTTTCGCGGCGCCCCTAGAAAATTCCACGGCGCACTGGTTGCCCGACAATGTTCTACATGAAAGACACACACCACATATTGTCAGTTAAATATAATTTCAAACCACATTTCTGATGCTATTAATTAAATATTTTTTACCATAAGGGCAGTGTTGCTTTTTTTGCTCTGGAACTAGTGGCTTTTTTTTGAGAAAATTATCCAGGTTTGGACCATGTCTTCCAAGGGGGTCATCTGGAGGCATGAACCTGCAAAAGAAATATTACCCAATAGTCATTTGAATTTCCTGTAAATTGAATTTACATCGTATTTCTTCATGATAGCTTCAGTGCAAATTGCATGTAATTTGTTAAGCTCAACATTTAAGGCTAGAAGCAACATTCTTAGCTAAGTCAGTGACATACACTTTGGCAGAATACAAAACAAATCACATTGAAATCCAGGTGAGGAATGGGCCACTTATTCTGGGTCAGACTAAAGATGGCTCTTAATTTGACAAAATACTAATCTGCCACTTATTATTCCACATCTAATTTGGCTAAATAACACTAGATGTGGCACTGCACCAATATTAACTCAAATTGTATTCTTGGCACCTGTTGGATGCTATCAGAGTTCATGTACAGTTAAATTTCATCTTCAATCCGAAATTCTTTTTTCTATTTCTTTTTTTTAAATAGTATTCATGAAAATGCTTCACTAGCCACTTGTTCTTTCTGAAGTGTACATAAATAGGGGCAGTACATTGTTTTCTTAAAGACTCTCCAGAAACCTAGAGGACAAAGAGCAGGTACTTGTTTTCCCATTCATGTGCATTTAAGCAAAGGGACTTTGAGAAATATCTTCCTTGTGAAAATGTGACATATCTGAGCACATTAATCTATAACATAATAAAATGTGTTATATTTCAACATTATGCAGGCATAATTAAATGTTACTTGAAATTATTTGAATTTTACTAAAACCTAAATATTGTACTACAACACAGTGGCACACTACTGCCTCACAAATCCAGACTCTTGTGATGCATATTAGATGTAGGGATGAGAGGAATGTGTGATAGGATAGTGCTGAATCCAAAGTTGGCTCCTGCCTTGTGCCAGGTGCTACCTCAACACACTTTTGCCTCAAACAACCAACCCTTGACAATGGATTTGATTAAGATGTTTTGAGAATGTTATGTTTTGCTTTGTTATAAATTCTCTGTCATAAAAAATAGTTAGTCTTTAAAGGCAAATCGAAACAATAAATAAACAAAATACAAATAGATGAAGAATGCTATCTGTCAGCTGCAACTGGGGATATAATACAGATGTTAATACGGCAAGTGTTCCATTCAAGGCTCAATCATGAAACAGAAATCCCATTATATAAATGGTAAATACATTTATAGGAACTTGTTTTCTGCATGAATTACAACATGACATAACATTTTCAAAACCACATAATTCAATTCAGGGTCATAATGAAGCACAGCCTACTTTGGCAATATTGAGTTCAATGCAGATGCCAGCTCTGGATTGAGCACCAGCCCACTGCATGGCCCATTTATACAACCGGTTAACCTAACCTGCATGATTTTTGGGATGTGAAAGGAAACCTTTTGCAAAACATACAACAGCATGGGGAAAATGTGCAAAATCCATATTAACATTGACTGCCCATGAGATACAAACCAAGGATTCTGAATCTGTCAGATTGAATTATCCCTGCATGAACTATTAGTATATAAAAAAAACTTTTACTGCAGATTTAGAGTTCTTAATAAAAAGTTTATTAGGGAATAATGTGATAATGGTGGCTTGACGTGGTAAAGTTAGGCAAAAAACAAACAACTGTTTAACTACTAGATGTGCTAGCTGTGTTATCCGGCTTCAACCGAGAAACTTTGTAAGACAATGGGAGTCAGTTATAGTGCCATAACTAACCGTTTTTTAATTTTTATTTATTTTTTTAACAAATGGCAAGTATTATTGGCAGGCAGTGTATTGTAGTGGTTAAGGCTTTGGACTTCAAACCCTGAGGTTGTGGGTTCAAATCCTGCCACAGACACTGTGTGACCATGAGCAAGTCACTTCCGTATGTCAAATGTTGTAAGTCACCTTGGATAAAGGTATTAGTCAAATAGTTAAATAATAACAACATGATTAGGTCACTGCTTACTCTTGAACATGCTACTACACACCATTGTCCATACGTGAAACAATCCTGCATTAGATACATTTTCTATTTTTCCTAGTGACTTTTGTGAATGGCCATTGCAAAAAACATTTTTAAAGGAAAGTGTATTCTTTTGAAATGAAATGGGTAATCAGTAAAAATATGAAATTTGGGTATAGATCATTATTAGATGTTTATGATTTTCCATTGTTCATACCATTCACTCAAGTACAGTATTTTTTTCGTGTTTTTTATCAGTTGTATGAAGTTCCCTTTTAAAGTCCGCAGATATGACTGCATATACCAAGCAGTTCTTGAAGTGGATATACGTAAGTGATGATACCCAATGTGTTACACTGATATATTAACGTGAAGAGTGAGGAGCATATTTCCATTAGAAATTCAACTGCGGCTATCTAAGACCAATGTGTTTCCCTCGGAGGTTGCAGAACTATTATCTAAGATCTAGAAAGTGTTCTCTTTTAATGTTTTAAGCACCATAACTGAAGAGTTGGGTGGGATGGGGTCAGTTTTCAGCACCATAATCAGGTGCCTGATGACTTCTTTTTTCATCCTGTTCAGGACACTGCCCTGTCGTTATTCCACCCTGTTGATTAGTGGTACAATTTGCGTGGCTCGTCAATCACTTCTGCACTCTCAGCGCAGCTCAAAGCTTGTAAATTAGCATATTATTAATAAACACTGACAAAAAAACCCAAACATGTCAGCTAATTCTTTTTTTTGGAACATCACTAAATTTCAATTGAATCTGTCTCAAGATATCTTTGAGATTTTTGGGTATTTAGTTTTTCTATCCTGGGGAGGTTTAACCCTAAGCATGTATATCGAAATGTCCTTCTTAGTGGATGTCTACTGATCGAGATGTACCATTCTGCCAAATTTCAGCTTTTCATCTAAATAGGAAATAAATTTAGATGAAAATATACATATGTATAGAGAGATACATATATATATATATATATATATATATATACACACACACACATATACACACACACACAATATACACATATTGATAGCAAACTTTTAATTTTTAAAATTCTCCAGCATCAAATTTTACTTATTACATAACTAATTCAGTATGATGATGTGTAATACTTGTTGACAGATACATTTCTTTACCACTCTCAGTTGTCCTATTAAGGATTACTTAATATATAACCATTAGGGTAAATCTAACAAAACATTTAATATTGGTAAATTGCACCTTGTTTGCTACTTTCTATATTTTTGCTGGATTTTTATGGATTGATTATACTGTATCCATTCCATAATTTTGTTTTTTTCACTTACTTGTCATTGACAAAAGAATACATTAGTAGGCGTTCCTCAATAAACTTCTTCCATTCTGGGCGCTCATTCTGTAAATCTCGGTAAGTATCATTTGACACAATGATTCCATCCGATTCATGGGCCAGCTTGACAATGAAGCGGTCATCATAGCAGACAACTCTCTTGCCTGCCACTCGCCTGGATGGGGTAAACACCAGAATCTTTTTCTTTTCAAGCTCTCTCAGAATGTGCTGGTCTAGGAAATACAAAATACCAAACAGTAGTTAAGTCTTTAGCAAAGGTACAGATCATTTAAAACTTTTTAAACTTCTTGAAGTTGCTCAAAAGCTTCCTGACATTTTCGAAAAAAAACCCCAAAATACTAGACTTGTTTTTATTCATTATTTTCTAAATGTGCTGTTTTCTCTGAGGTGCTACAATGTTAAAGCTTTCTCTTTCTGACAAAGAAAATTAAATAAAACAATATGAATTTAATTTTAAAGTACAGAGAAATAATTTGTTTGGATATCAGGCAATAAGGGGCAAACTAAGAACTACTCAATTCATGGAGGGTAGCAATGGCTATTGTTCAAGTGATATTTTAATCAGAGGTTCAACTGGCCTAGTGACTGTCATTTTTATGAATCAGAGCATTTAGTTTTTTCTGTTTCCTGACCTCAGTTTCTAGGTTTAAAATTTACATACTATTGCTTTACAGCTTTGTTCTAAGCAGTAAGGTTTGCATACTCTGAGGTCTTGCTAAAGATGTTATTGCTTTATTGCTGCTGATTAAAAAGCTGACAAACATTTCTGTACCCCCTGACATTTGAACATTGGGAAACAAGAAGCTCAGTTAAACAAGCAATTTGATTAGAGCATAAATAATTTTAAAAATATGAATGGACTGGAAACCATAACCCTTTGCAGCCCTCTCAAAACTGTGTTGGACTTGCAAGATTTAAAATATACTTATTGATTTCACAAAGTGAAAAAACAGCTCTTAATTAAGAAAGGATTTCAATCTACTCACAGGACTGAAAGCTTTAGCAGGACAAAAAAAAAAAAAAAAAAATCAGTCACTGTTGCCCTCCAGGTATTTGAGACCCCTGAACTAATGTGTTTTAGAGTTTATGAAAATTAGCAGTGCCTTATTCAAGACTTTTGTATTCTACTTGCTTTACAAAAAAAGTCCTTCTTACTCTTTAAAAAGAAAATTTATGAATACAGTGTTGTAATTAGAAAGCTACAAAGTGCATTGGAAAAAGTGTTAGATTCATATCACAGCTGAATAAAATCAGAATGTTGTGCTGCTTAAATGTTTATATACAGTAGGTAAAAGAGATATTAAAAAAAGAAAATATGATGATTAGATGTGAAGAATTTTACAATACTAAACAGTAGAAGATGTTCAACAGAAATACAGTATAATTTTTCAGGTGATATCAATATAACAGCTGATTTTGTGAAACGTACCTATACCACAATAAATAAATTGCACAATTTATAGGAATCGGGAAACAAAAAAGGATTTTCCCTTAACATCTGCCAGACATGGGCATGAATAAATCAGCATTTAATCCAAGCCTATATTACGCAAGAATTATTTACCTGAGGGATTTTCCCAGAAGCCTTTTATTGACATTTATGAAGTACTGTTACCCAATCATGTTTATTTTATTAAACTGTCTGAACCAATAAGCTGCATGTTGTTTTATCAACAAAGAGATGATAAAGAAACCTATTCATTTTATTAGTTGATCATCCTTACCTGTGATAGGGACATCTGGTCTAGGCTGCTCTTTTCTCCAGGAAGGTACAAAAACTGTGATGTCTGTATGGCCTCTTTCAATAAAATAGTTCACAGCCAACTGGATACCGTGACAAGAAAACACTTCCTTATTACCATGGCTAAATTAGAAAAGAAAACACAAAGAGATGAACAAAAAAGGGTTAGACCAAAATCATTTTAAAATATAAATGAATAATGAAGACTAAGAAAAGAAACCATTGATACCTGATACTCGATAACTAAAAGAAGAAATACATTTGGACTTTTTTTCCCCCCACAAATTCGGTTCTCCCATCAAACTGGGTGGTCATGTACCAAATAACAGTTCAGTCAGAGGATATTTTTTTAAAATTGTATGTGGCTAAAATTTCTAAATAAAATTTCAGTAGCATTTGTGTGTTAATGCGACATCACGATTGATTGAAAGGCAAAAATAAAAAAATAAAAAAAAAACAATCATCCCGATATGTGTAATTAGTAAATCTAAATGAATTTAATTCTTACTCAAATTCCTTTGGTTTAAAGACTCTGTGTACTCCTATTGCAAAGAAAACACATCCTCTTAATATATTGCAAGGACATATATTTTCCTGTACGAGCCCATTTGGTTAGACTCTATCTAATCTGCTCAATTATCTTAGCTAAACAGGGTCTTATTAACTGTATGATTTATTAGATTGTTACAGAGAACAGCAGCTAACCAATTCTAAAATGGAGAGAGAACTTTTCAGTTTAAGCAAATGGAAATTACAGGCTAAAATGTTCAAAATGTTTATAAATTATGAAAGGAAATAGCAAAGTGATTCTGAACTATTACTTTAAAGTAAATTCTGCAGCCACAAGACAGACACATGGTTGGGAAACTTCTTAAAGGCAGATTTTGCACAAATGTTAGAACACTTTTCTTAACAGACAGAACCACACATACATAGAACAAATTAGCAATTAGTGTGGTGGAGTGTAGGACTTTAGGGACCTTCTAATCTTGGCTTGAAGTTATTTTGAACAGTCTCGGTCAATAGGATCAATGAGCCTGTTGAGATGAATGGACTGTTCTTGTCACCGTTGTTCTAATGTTCCCATGACCCTTCATGTGTAGCGTTTTCCCTGGTTGATATCCTGATTGTACTTCCCGTTAAATCATTTACTATGTACTGTAAATGGAAACATTGTACAGTGTCACTGAGAATTAAGAAGATGTGTATTAGGTCCCCAAACAGCCTCTCTATCTTATATGCAACTGTGATAACAGTTTATTTAAGCTTCTGAAAAAAGAAACTGCCAGAATTTCCCAGCAAAGCTTTGCCTGCTGTCTAGAGTCAGAAAAGCTACTAAAAATGGCTTCCACATTCCTATATTGCACACCAATCTCTCTTTTCACATTGCATGTCTGTCTTTTTTGGCTACTGTTCTTCCCATCGTTTCTCAATGCTAGCATTCTCTTTCTACAATCACTGGCAAACCCAATAATATATTACTGTTAGAGGTCACAAATGACATGCATTGATCAAAATCATTTCCTTCATAGCCAATAATTGTCATTAATCTGAATTACCTGAGGCCCTGAGATAACTCTTGTTATAGCCACTTGTAACTTTGTAATAGTGACGCAATAAGAAAATAAAACTTAACTGACCAGAGGAAATAAACGTCAAAAGAAGGTTTCTGTACATTAACCCTGAGGAGGATTATTATTCATTCAGTGCCTACAAACTACTCATCCAATTAAATTTGTTTCAGATTTTCAGTAGTTTTGTTTTAAATTTGAATTCTCTTCATAAAAATCTCCATATTAAAATGGTGCTACTCAAAGTAAAAGAACAGAAACCTAAAAGAAATTTCTTTGTAACAGAGAAATCCATATGTATACTGCCAAGTAAATCAAAGTAAACTCAATTTTTTTCTCCCACTTAAAGGAAGAAAACTCTGAACAATTATTCAAGAATAAAACCAAAGAAAAACAAAAAGCACACTTGTTTTGTTATACCTTTTGTGAGAGTGTTTGATATTTTGACTTCAGTCTTCACACATTATACACTTCACATCAACATTTTGTCATTATTAGTATAACATCCATCCATCCATCCGTTATCCAACCCGCTATATCCTAACTACAGGGTCAAAGGGGTCTGCTGGAGCCAATCCCAACCAACACAGGGCGCAAGGCAAGAAACAAACCCCGGGCAGGGCACCAGCCCACCGCAGATTAGTATAACATGTTAAAAAAATTCTGCTTTTGTTATGTGTTCCACACTTCTTGCCTCGGATTTCCTGTCATCCTACACACAGATTGTTGTAGATATGGAACACACATGAAATGTACGTTTTTCAAATAATGATATATTATTTTCCTATACAATTCCCGACACCTCACTCCCAGATAAACAGACTTCAGCTGGGAGTATTTTGTGTCTGACTTCAGCTGCCTCAGTTGAGGATGGGATAGCAGGCTGCCTGCCTGCAGCCGATTGACTTATTGCAAAACAAAGGCGCTACTGGTGCACAATTAACACAGTGATGAGGAGGTACGAGTAAAATTAATGGTGGCCCTGCAATATGAATATTTTTACAGGCTTCAGGGATTCTAGTGCTAGGCACCTTCATATAACTGTGCAACAGCATCTGAGCCAAGGTCCTAGTGCCCGAATCCATGAAGCTGGCTCAAATGCTGGTGACTGTGACCCAACAGAGTTTCTCTACTGGAGTGAAGAAAAGTAAGATGACTGCACCCAAAGGAATAATAGTACATTGAGATTCTGTTAATCACTTGCAGAAACACCTTGACCCTGAAATTTACTGAACAGAAGAAATCATTGTGGGCTTGAAGACCAGTTGGTTGCTTTAGGGTGCTTGAGTTCAAGAGAGCCAGGTCAATGCAAAACATTTTGTATAATTATATTTTTCATCTGACAGAGAAAATGTGCCGGCAGTTTGGCAAGCATTGCATTGTGTGACCCTTGACATAATGCTTAGTGTTCAAATTAGGACACCCTAAAACACTTGGAAATGTTTTCTCTACATCACCCTTAGGCAGGCTATTGAATCAGTTCCTGACAGCAATCAATGATTTTGCTTGTGTATAGATGAGTCTTGATATACAAAGTTTAGGGCTTCAATTGGTTCTAAATCACATCACTCACACAATATCATTTGCTGGATTGCCACGATAAAGAATGTTCCTCACTAGGAAACTTTTGACATCAGCTTTATAAAAATATGCAAGCGACATAGCTGAGGGGCAATGCACAAAACCCTAAAAGAATGGCAGATACATGGTGAATATTTTTTGGAAAAAATAAAAAAAACTGCAAACTTTTTTCTTTCAGTTTTTGCCATCAGGTCTGCAACACTATAGCAGGGAGCTAGCAGCCTTTTTGGTTTTGATAAGACAGTCTCAATTCCAAAATTGGGCTGATGTGTTGTGGGTTAGAACATTCATAGGAGAAAGTTGTTATAAAAAGCAACATCTTGCTTTATGTCAAATGATGCAGAGAAAGAGTCCTATAAAAAGCGACCTTTATGGTACCACATGCAGGAAAGATGCTTACAAAAATAAAAATCAATCAAAATCTTTGAGGTAGTCTTTGTTGACCTTCACTTCATTATCAACATATGATTTTTATTCTTACAACTCATACTGTTCTTCACTGGCAGATCAAAATGATGCTTGATTACATGATTTTAGAAGCAGCCCTGGTGGATATTTAAGGCAATACCCATTTGATTTTTAAACTATCTCTTCATGTTCCATTGGGGCTAAGACTGATGGGTGAACAATAACTAGTCTACAAAATTATTGGCCAGCACATGTCATTTCCCAAATACACCTATTCTACAATAAGTCAGAGGCAGGACAATCTGAATACATTACTCAAAATAGTTAAATTCTTCATCCTGAGGAAAAAGTAAACTTTTATTGTTCTCCCCAAGTTGGCAGAATTCTTAATTTCTTGCAAAAGAACAGCAACAGTGTCCACTCTGTTACATTTCTTCCATTTTCCTTACTGAATTCTGCCTTCTTATTACTGCATTACAAACAATACTTCACTTTGTAGGGTCTACACACTCAACTATTTTTACTTCTTACATAGATGCTGCCACATGATCAGTCTTTTCATCCTGTCTGCTGTGAATAATGCTGGTCTACTCGGAATATCCTATATACTGTACTTGTGAAAGTGCTGACATCTATAAATCTACCTATTTACAATTTACAGAATTATACTGCACTTCATTCAAAGAATGCTTATTCAGCCTTTTTGGCACCAGTTCTCTGACTGTCTCTGTATATCTTATTTGGAAGTCTTTACAAACCTTACTTCATAGTAAAATGTGAATATATTTACAACACACTTTTATAGCATAACTATGGGTAAATGGCAACAAACCTGTACTATTCAATATAAATCAAAGGGATCAGGTTGTTATATAAGGTGTATGCTTGCGATTTCCTTATTGCACAGCATTTTAGTACCATAGAGGAAGCTGTTTTTTGTTAATGATAACCTTTATGGCTATTTTCAAACAGGTACTAATTTAAATCACTGCTTTACATGTTTATCTAATCAATAGTTAAACATTCACCAACTAAGGGAGTTTCCAAGTCTTAAAGTGCTTTCATGAAGCATAAACTAGAATTAGTTTTACTGATTTAACTCTTCCTTTGAAAATCTTTATTTAATGCATATGCTGTATATTGCGGCATCCTAAACTACAAAATGTTTACTACATAGCAGTAAACACCCCCTCCCAAAAATCCACAGCCCAGCAGCAGACTAGAGGGTTCTATTTTATGGAAATTACTGGTTATTTTTGCTTTAACACAGCTTAAATTTCTAAAAACAAGGGAACAACAATTGTTGATGAGGCATCACACTAATTTACAATATACGTAGAATTCCCGTGGAATACAAATACAGATGTACTTGTTGCTAGACAATGCAAAAGAAACGTCTTAAATAGCCAGTCTGTGGTACTGTATACAGTATGTAGCTTGAGGTTGTTATAGCTAATTTAGATGGTTCGGCTTCAAATAGCCCGACTAAAATACTAACTCATCTGAACATGTCTTAACATTCTGATGTCAAAAGGGATAGACTTCTACGCTCATTAATAGCACTATCTTCTCTTAAATGCATACTGAATGAAGCCATAACCATTAATGATTGATGAATCCCTGGTTTTGTGGTTATTGATATTCTTTTTTTTTTAATTTACTATGAATTCATTTGTATCATATAGTACAGGGTTTACAAATACGTTCAGTTTTGAACCATATGAAAATTCCAGGTGCCACCTGAACTTGACTTGTGAAAAGTTGTACAGAAATATGTCACTTGCGTAATCAAAAATAAAATTTCAAACAGATGCTGGCTTGTTACCCTTTTTTACTGTTTATTTCTCAGAAAATTCTTCTTTACTGGCCAGCAGTTTATAGCAGTTATGATAATTGTATCAACTTTTACTCAAAATATATACTTATGTACACACATACACACACACACACACTGTGGATTCAGAAAGTATTTAGAACCCTTCAGTTTCTTGTACTGCAGATTAATTTGAAATGGATAAATTTGCCATTTTTGCCCATCAGAAAATAAGGACTTGTAAAACAGCTTATATGGGTAATTTTAATTACTTTATATTGATTTTTTTTTTTTATTTCAGTTGGATTGTTCCAAAAATGGCTTGTTAAGGGGTAGCAGATGACACATACAATCTCTTTTTATGGATCATTCTATCCCAAAGTTGAAGGTCCTTGCCTACACTGTTAGCATTCCAAGGAAAGGCCACCTTGGAGACCACCTGATGTTGTCGGTAGAACGTCCTCATAACCATGGTATCTAAATGTCAAGTATTTAACCATAGGTTCCATGGCATTGCCTCATACTAAGTGATCCTGATCTTTCATTGGTTGCCAAAAAAAAGCTAGAAAAATCAATTTCATTGCATTTTATGCTTCATAACAGAGTATTTACACCATATTATCGTCAATTAGATCAGCATGGGAAGAAAATGGATGAATGGATGTATGGATTAAAATAACGACACCTCAGAACTATACATTTTTGGCTTGTACAATTAAAAAAAGAAAAAAAGTATAAAGTAAATCATCCAATTACATAGTGAAAGCAGCTCTTCCAATCACTATCTGAACTAAACCAAAAACAAATGTCTCCGTACACTTGAGAGATTTAGCTGGAGTGCCCAGTAGGTTTAAGACATCAGTTTTATCTACTACCAGTCTTTTCTACTAGAAATCACAAATGTGTTAGTGAAATAAAAAATAACTGCCCCCCCCCTTACTTAAATTTGTATAGGTGAAATATTTAGTACTCAGGTGTTACACTTAACACTAATAAGGAAATTTAGTTTAAGGAAACGTTGATTCATGTAAGGAGATTTATCTCCAATAAGATTTTTTTACATTATGTAAGAGACAATGTACTATTATTCGTTGTTTCTGGTGATACGAGGAAGGAAATGTTGTGAGGCTAGTTTGTAACGCGGATTACTGTAAAGAAAAAGAAATTCACAGAAGGAAGTATGCTGTTAATTTGCATAGATATTTGCATTCAAGAACTAACACCGTAGTTCAGATGACTGAATAGCAAATATCAACTACGTAATTCTGACCAATTATCATGGAATAATGCTAACAGTCATTAACAAAACTATCACACTAACTAAATATTCTGAAGATGCGTCCATTGGATTTTTCTGCTTATTTAAATACTGACCAACATGCAAACAGTAAGCATACTGACACAGTGATTATTATTTCTCTCTTAGAGGAAATAACTGAATACAATTCATTTTACAGTGGATATGTTTAATGTCCAGCATAGAATGTGGAAAAATACCCAGCTGTTTACATCTTTTACCCAACCTTTTCGTAACCAACTTTCTTTACCTATCCTGAACAAGTTTTAAAATAAAAGTAAGAAGACGGAAACCCAAGACTAAACAGGAAAGAGGGACATACAAACTTCATGTAGGCAGAGTCTATGTCTGGACTAAGACTCTGGAACTGCAAGGTAGTAGCATGCTACCCTTGCTTAATACTTTTAGATGAAAATTATAAAGAGTGCAGCGTTCGATAATATAAGTTTTAAAAAAACAAAAACAAAGTAACACTTAATTTAAAATTAATACACTGAAACTGACTTTGTTAATCATTCACTTAAACAGTAAAGAGAAAAGCATATTTGCCACATGTATAAAAAACTAATTTGGTTAATGTCTTGAAAATATGTTAGGCCATAGCAATGATAATGTTTTCCTACTATAAAACATGCATAACATGGTAGCTTTTTTAGAAAGAACTACACAGTTTCGTTGACGTATTCTGCATCGGATGCATGTAGATAGATGCATCTTTGAAAAGAAATGGCTCATGATTTTTGACTTTTGAGATCTTCTAGAGCCATTAAAATATTTGTTTGTACCTGACCATTTTCTAACCCCATATGTTCTTGTCATTATCACCAACAGCCTGTATTTATATTAAAGGCTGGAACTAGTCTAGCTTTCTAGCAAGTTCATTGTGGGGAACTTTCATGCATGTAGTATCACAGTTGACCTATTTTCATCAGCCCTAATCAGCATGTCTCCATACTATGGAAGGAAAATATACATGAGCCACTGGAGGAAATGTAATCATACACAAGAAACAGTAGGACACTAGTCTTGTGATATCACCTGAATGCAGTTTCCATGCAGAAGGGAATTCACATTCTTTTCACATTACAAAGAATTACCGAGTTGTTGCCAATTTCTATCAAAAGCATAACAAGACATTTTTGAAAACAAGCAGGTTTAACAGGAGGACTAAAATATCTCTCCCACCTAATACAGAACAGCTTTGAAACTATACTAAAAAACCTATGTGAAAGTACATTTTTTAATGGAACAAACTGTCAAGTGTACTATGAATATGGATTAAAACCAGTCCTAAAACAGTTATATTCACCTCATGGCAACATTACTCCCATCAATAACGATAGGTCTGAGATTCTCTGTAACTTCCTGTTCTTCATCTTGAGGTGGTGGTGTGCATGGATGGCTAGAAGAATTCCTGGTTGAACCACCTCCTCTACCAACCAGTACAGGGCCTGATAATTTTGAGGGGCTGCCTTCTTTTTCGGAAGTTGTTGTCCCATACCTCACCAGTTCACCTAACACGGTGTTAGTGTCTGCATTCAACCCAAGTTTATGAAGCACTGCCCGGACTTCATTATGGGAATAGCCAAGTTTACGGAAAAAATCGACCTGCATTTGCACCTCAGTACCATCAATGCCTTCTACATCTCCTTGTTTCTCATTTTGGTTACTGCTGGTGTAGTCCTTACACATTGTATTAGCTTGATTGTGAGATGATTCAAAAGTGGGAAGGCTCTTCATACTGAGAGATGCATCTTCACTAAAATAGGTTTCTCTAAGAGTTGAATTCCAGGAGGAAAGGTAAATCTCAGTGGAATCCATGGTCCTAGCTGGAGGTTTTCCAGTCCAGCTGGAAAAATCCACAGAGGGATCTGGCTTATGATGAATACTGTTTAGATTCATTGTTTCTTCTCCTCAAGTGGATACATCTTTCTCACAACCCTCTGCAAGAAAATAAAATTATTAGATTAATAATTATTCTAATAAAAGTATTAGAATAATAAAGTAATTAGACCATCTTAATTATAACCTTTTTTCTTCTAATACATTTGTTACTTTTAAAATCATATAATTATATTTGTGATTGAACTGTCATAGATTAAATAGTAAAAACAGAATTTCATGTATAAAAGATGAATATATAACTGAGGTTTCTTGTTTCATTAAAAATAAAAATAGTTCAATACATAAACTAAATTTCTTACATTATATCATTTTTAAAAAATAGTACAATAGCAGTAATTATAACTGGATATACACACAGTAGAAATCAGACTTTCATATTTTATTCCAAATGTATTTTATCCAGTTACATTCATTACATATTTCAGCATGATTTCTGAAACACATTCATTCCCGTGTTCTTTCTGAAAAGCAACTGATTCTTAAAACTATACAAACAGTTTTTTTTGCATAGATTTACATATATGAACTGTTGAAACACACCTACAGGTGTTTTGTTTCAAGCTAATATTTAACAGAAGTAATTTTATTTTTAGAGAGGGCATAGTATCTCTCTATTATAAAAAAACTCCTGGGAGAGAAAGACTAGGGAGGCGAGACGTGATCTTCACGTGAAGATCACGGAAGACACTTAAAAGACCCGCGAGACAAAAGAGAATGGCCACGGAGAGTCTCGTGGGGACCTTAAACATTTGTGCCAAGAGATTGACCCAGGGCCATCCCGTGGGGACATTGAACATGAGATTCTTGCAACACACGTCCTACTTACAATCAATATCAAATAAGCCAAGAGGCAGCAAAACATTCAGTCATCTAAAGGATTTGAGCACACACAGATCCAGGGCTCTCAGCATATATAAAGCATATAAGGACAATACATTATAGATGAAACGTCGACGACTAAGCGAAGAAGAAAGAGCAGCACGAAGAAAAGAGACTCAAAAGTGTTGGAGAGAAAATAAATGCAAAAAAGAAAAAGAATAATTCATCCATCCATTATCCAACCCGCTATATCCTAACTACAGGGTCACGGGGGTCTGCTGGAGCCAATCCCAGCTAACACAGAGCGCAAGGCAGGAAACAAACCCTGGGCAGGGTGCCAGCCCACTGCAGAGAAAAAGAATAATCTAGGTGCAAATTCAGAAAATAAGGAAAGTAATTATCAGCCCGGAACAAGTGGAATTGAAAAAAAAACACGTCCAATCCTGCTCAGAATTAAAAGACAAAGTAGAACTTCATAAAGACATTCAAAAACGTTGGCGCTATACACAAGCAGAGCAGGTTAGAGATTATGAAGGCAGTGGAATTCGAAAGGCTCAAAAAAAAGTTGGCGCGATACAAATATAGAGAAAGTTAAAGAATATGAAAGCAGAAAAAATAGAAAGTATCAAAAAAAAGAAAGTAAAGATTGCAGTAGCGCAAACAAATGGAAATTATTACTTGAAAAAAGGGAAAATAATCACCACGGACCAGGTGTTATTGAAAAAAAAAGCAGGACAAAGCGAGGTCAGAAATAAAAGACAAAGAGTACAAAAAAAAGTAAAATGTCATAAAGAGTTTAAAAAACAAGGGGGCCAAACACATGCATAGCAGGTTAGAGATAATGAAAACAGTGGAATTCAAAAGACTCAAAAAAAACATAGGTGCGATACACATGCAGAGCAAGATACAGAATATGAAAGCAGAAAAAAACGAAAGTGTCAAAAAAAAAGAAAGTAAAGATCGCATTAGCACAAACAAAGAAATTATTACTCAGAGAAATAACGAAAAGGCGAATAGAGATCAAATATATGGACATAGGTGATATGTCAGAAGTATGTAAATATTGTAAGGCTTTGAAGTTTAAGTCAGAGAATTTCAAAAACGGGGTTTACCTCACATACATTTATTGGTTACTTTACAAAACAAATTATTAACTGCTGATGATGTAGATCGTTTTGTTTGTGCTGAAATTCCAAACAGAGAAACCTGTCCAGAATTATGGTACAAAGTCATTAAACACATGTCTCACTGACCTAATTTAAAAGATTCAGCATGTCTAAAAAAAATCATCATCTAAGAACTTCTCTAATTTCCATAAATTGGAACTGTGCCTAAGTTAGTTGTGTGCAGGGTGAAGAGAAAGGGTAACAGAACCACTGGGTGTTCCTGACCCAGATTTCTGAAATTCATCATAAGAGGAAATCCTGCCAACAGCACATTCAGTTTGAAATGAATTGATTGGGAGAATGTGAATATTTAGATGAAGCAGTATGATCAAAACAGAAAATATTGATATGATATTAAGTGCTTGCTTCTGGATAAAAGTTTTGCATTCATAGAAAACAAATTGCCAATTCAAATAAGACTAACTGGAAAAAAGTGTGCAATTTGGGCCACAATGAATTCTAAATTCCTAATCACATTGAAGCATTAAAGGAGGTGGGTGAAATTCTGATTGCATCGATGTGTGTAGTTTCATTTCATGAAATCTACTAAACGAATGTTTTGCCACACCTGTAAAAGCAAGAGTCGAAGGAATGGGGGTTGAGAGTTCAGAGGAAAGCTGTTTTTTTTTAAGTTTACTTCAAATACTGAAAAAAAATCACAAGCTGCTAGTACCATATTGTTTTAAAGTTTGCATAACTCTAGTTTACTGTGAATAAAAATATACTTTACAATGGAATTTGGAAAAGTGTTTGATACAGTAAAAATAAAAATACTAAAAATAATTCCTTATAATTATAGTGACCAAATTTTCCCAAAACCGATTTGGGAGTCAATGTTATTTCGTTGACTGAATTTTAATGATTTATTCTAATAATTGTACATTTTTTTTCATAGATTTAAATCCTGTACATCTTTATTTAAATGAACTACTGTACTGTATCTTTCATTCATATTACCAATATTTACATGTAAGATAACTCAGCAGGTATAGAACTACAGTAGGTCCACATGACCACTTAAATATAAGGGGCTGTTTTACTACTGCAAGGTAGGCAACACTTCACATACATAGACACACACACACACACACACACACACACATCACTTAACACATACTCAAGTTCAAAACCAATCCAAAAATGTCACAGCATTACTATCAATTTATAAAAGGAGAATTTTAATGTTTTCTGTCTTAGTTGGAGATGCTGGGTTGGTTATTCCTAGTCTCAGGATTATATACTCCACTTTGTTGCATGTGTACACTACTAAAGTTAAGTTTTCCCTGACATGAGCTTTACAACCAAAGGACACCTGATTGGTCAGGATCTCTGTCTGTCTTGAGTAAAAATAATGTAATTGAAGATTAAATGTTGTGCACCTATGTGTAGCCTACTAATCAAAAAATATACAAGTGCTAGTCACAAAATTAAACATTTTAAATTGAGTAAACACAACAACCTCTTCCGATCGCTTATACACTTTAATAGTATATGCATATACTACATATCTCTCTCTACAAAACGCTCCTTTCATATCTATTTTTTGAGATTCTGAATTTTCTAAGAGGTGAGTGTATTCAACAGGTTAAAACCACACTCAGAAGGTTTGCTAATTGTTAAATTGTGCAAGCATATTCATTTATGACTGGCAAATAAAGCAATGTGTGTGCTATGTGCTTGTCTAAAATAACAGCATCACTATCTTCTTTAAACATTACTTCTAGAAGACACTTACCATCAATTTTCTCTACAATAAAAATCAATGTGGTTACAGCTGCCAAGGTTTGGACCACCACCAAGACTACTGATCAGTGTAATTTTTGTATTTAATGAGATTGTTTACTGCCACATCCCCTTCAGGAGCCTCCATCTGTGCTTACAACTTATTTTGATGTGTAATGAGCGTGTGCCAAAATGATCTCCATGACAGATATGAAAAATAAACAATGAAATATAAATCATTTGTTGCATAGATTAATTTCTGTTTTTTAACTTTAGTACTAGGGTGTTGTACCGTGTTAGCCATTATGAATGTAGAGAAAAGCCAAGCAAAATGACACCTTTTATTGGCTAACTAAAAAGATTACA
>JANRMT010062849.1:16075381-16140766 GCA_026402145.1 Polypterus bichir lapradei
TGAATATTCTTTGATCTGGATGGATAAAAGCTGACACACAAATGCTGGCGAATCTGCCTTATTCGTATCTCATTGTCACTTGATTTTTTTTATTCAGTTTTATTGAGTGTTCCTGCTTACGCTGAATTAGTATGTGCCTTATGGCCCGTGATGTCAAAGCCGCACTGACTAAAAAACAGAGACATAGGTATATATGATATTTTAAATTATTCATTTTATGACCTTATAGTACATTTCGGAAAACATTGTGGCACGGATGTAACATTATTCATATTCATGTTCCTCTGCAAGGTGAGCCATGAACGCTCTTCTTTTCTCAGTGGACCCTGTACATGCCTTGCACAGTACATGTGCTTTGATCGCCGCCAGGTCAAGCATGTTAGGGCTCGTTTATACTTCATGCTCAGAACGCATACGCGCCCGCATCATGGCTGCCATGCATTCCCAGCGTTCATTTGACGCGTCCTCTGAGCAGGTCCTCAGAAATTAACGTGACGCATGCACAGGTTGCAGTACCAGCAAAAAGTCGGGGGGCGCAGTGTGTTAAAAGTCGGAACATGACATCAGAGTCTCTGTTTACTATCCACATGTGACAGAAAGGCCCTAGGCGGATCCTACGGGATCGATGTGCGCGCTTCAATGTTTGATGAATGGTTCGATGTGGTGAAGCAAAAGGCAGACATACAGATGCATTCGTGATAATTTCACATTCAAGCGTTGCATATTCCCGATCGTAATGACACAATACATTTTAAAAGTCTCACATACCATCTTTTGTGACGTCTTTTTTTTTTTTTGCAACTTCACAACAGCAACATAATATACAGAGCTGTATTTGAGCCACTGAGAAAAAAAATTAAGGACATGGTGAAAACGTGTATTTTGTGATTAAAGTAGACATTTCGGCTTTAATCTTGAAATGTCCACTTTAACCTTGTAGTTTACTTTATCATTAAAGCAGACCGTCGTAAATGTCATCCCAGTTTTTAATCGCTACGGCAAGCAGCAATAGATCACCACACAGAACACATTAAATGTATGATATTCCAACTCTCTGCAAATTTAGAATCTTTAGATTTATACTTGATATAACTTTCATGATGAAATGCATTAAAGTATGTATGTTACATTTTACAGATAAATCGTTAATTTCGTTTAAATAATGAATACTGTTAATAATTACACACATGGGGGTGACACAGTGGTGGAGCGGTAGCACTGCTCTCTCACAGGGAGTCACGTCACTGGTATTCCCTGCTTGGATTCCACACTGTGCTCTGGTTTCCTTCCAAAGATATGCAGATTTGCAGATTTGGTGCCACTAAAATGACACTAGTGTATGTGAGTGCTTGTATTCACCTTGGGATGAGCTGAGGCCCCGTCCAGGGATTGTTTCTGCCTCGTGCCCAATGCTTGCTGGAATGGACACTTTCCTGGATTGATGGATTTAATCATTAAACATCCTTTTCAGAGATATTGTGGTAAGATGTCATCAGAATTTAATGGGTGTTCCAGGCAATTCACAACACAGAGGAGCCGAACCTGTTCTCACCGTGATAATATCTCGCACTGCCACCTGCTGGATTCCTCCAAATTTACATAAAGTATACGCACAAGTATAAACAGTAAAACGTTTGCGTAGCAGGAGCTTCTGCTGCAGCATGCTTTGCGTCGCGTGAAGTATAAACCCAGCCTTATAGCAAAAGCAACCGGCCACCTGCGTGCTCCTGCTAGCACTGAATAAGCTCACGCCTTCCGGTGTCAGCGTGTAGCACCGGGGAAAAAAAAGAAAAAGACAAATATGTGACATTTTGAAGAAATCATTGCATGACCTCAATAGTACCAATCAGAAAACATCATCTCACTAATGCAATATTATTTGAAAACGAACAGATTGGATGTAACTTTGTTATTTGTAAAAGTTAGCCTTTTTCACTTTTATTTTCTCAGTCTCGTTCACGCTCTACCTCCCCTCCTGGGGCCTCATGTATAAATGGTGCGTACGCACAGAAATGTTGCGTAAGAACGTTTCCAAGCTCAAATCGCGATGTATAAAACCTAAACTTGGCATAAAGCCACGCACTTTTCCACGGTACCTCATACCCTGTCGTACATAAGTTCTCGCTCAGTTTTGCAGACTGGCGGCACCCAGCGTCAAAGCAGTGCTGCTGTTCCCGTGTGGTTTATCTTTCTGTTTCAGATCCACATTATTGATGCGGCTTTATAAATACACTGAAATTAAGCGCCTACTGTTTATTAGTTTAATGCATGTGATTGTAATTAACCTGTAACAATATAATGGTCCACAGAATGGCCAAACTATTCCAAATACTATAGCTGCTTTAGCGTTGTTACTCTCACTGCACCTTCTTCTTCTTCTTTCAGCTGCTCCCGTTAGGGGTTGCCACAGCGGATCATCTTTTTCCATATTACTCTCACTGTACCACTCGGAGCAGCTGATTGGAAAGGGAATTATCGGTATACAACATCAAGCACACGCTGCCTCAGCGTCTATTGAAGCTGTCTATTGAACTGCTTCTTACACGGCAAACGCTTCAAAACCTTTAATGTATGGACCTCGCGGTTCAGAAACAGTTTCATCCCAAGAACTCTAAACGCAATCAGTCTGTCAACTGCTCCTTGTAGACCTGTTTGTACTTATAAGTACAATCACCTTACTGTAAACTTGCGATACAGTTATAATATTACACAACCTGAGCCACTTTATAAAGCGCGTATTTACATATGATGATGATATCATTTTTAAGATGAAATGCAGCAAAATATGTTTATTATATTATACAGATAAAACTTTAACTTTATTTAAATAATCTGTATTGTTAATAATTAAAGGACACGGTGTCGCTACGCTAGCAAGGATCTGGTGCTCCGTTCACGGATTGTTCCTGCATGCCTCGCACTGTATGCTTCACTGGGACTGGCGTGAAGGACAGAATAATTAAACATGTACTATGAAGAAATTTCAATGTTCCTTAAAAGTTTTGAAGAATCGCCATTATAAGCTTACAGATGGCTTAATGTCTATTACAGAGCTGATTGTGTGGCGATTGGGTATTTGGAGAAAGAAAAGGAAGGACAGGAATTAGAGGTTAGTACGTTTGAAAGAGACAGTACTGCTGCAATAAATTATTTTATCTAAGGTTGTGCACAATCACTGCGCCACTGTGTTCCCATGTTTAATAACATGCTTTAACTCCTGTCATCATGAAAATTATATCACGTATACATCTCAGTATTTTAGTTATTCACAGAGTTGTAATATCATGAATTTAATGGATTCTGTGTCCTGTCGGATGTAGAGAAAGCCGGTTTAAGAAGGACGTAGAGAATCACACACATAGAGCACATAGAACATCAAATACAAAACAAAGCATTTAATGTACTACTTTAGTTACGATGGGATTTGAGAAACTAGTGAATTAAAAGATTTTAAGATGAAGTTTATGATGTTCTACTTTAATGACCAAATAAACTTTGATTTTGAGATCAAAGTTGACATTTCCTGCTTTTTCCCCACTGTGTGCCTTTTTTTTTCTCTGTACTCTAATAAGCTTTCATATGACACTCAGACAGTAGGCTACGACTCGCCTTTTCACGGCGACTTTGATATGCGACTCTTTTTTTATTTCGGGCACTGTGCGACTTTGTGAACTTGAGCTTTCGAGTTTCTCTGACACACTATGTCACTTGATCAGCTTCCTTTTCTTGTTTATACCACTGTTTAAACCAACAAATAGTACATTTTTCCTTGCCTCCACTTGGTATGCGCTGAAATTGATCTATTTTTCCTTGTGGTTTTGCCATTGTCTTTTCACAGAACGCTGAGCTTAAGGGCTATTAATAATGATTTACATATTCAAAGAGGCGTAATTCTGGGAGGAGTTGGGGCGGGACAGCAGGCGCGTGCACGTGCGTTACTTTTCATGCTGATCTGGATTTATGCAGCAGAAGAACTTGGAAGTTTGCGTATGCACAGATTACTACATCTGGATTTTTCTGTGTGTACGCACATTCCCGCTTTTGTGCTTACGCCATGTTATAGTGTGAGTTTTACACACGGCTTTATACATGAGGCCCCTGATCTGACCCTAACTAACTAACTAAAAGCGTCAGCATAAATTCTCAAGAGACGGCGGCATCACAGCTCCAGAATGCTTGCGTTTCAGATGCTCATGCATTGTGGTGGTGCTGCCGTGAAAAGAAAGCTCCGCTTTGCATAATCTGCATTCAATTTTTTTTTTTCTTTTATGGTGAAGTGCTCCCACACTTTAGAAAGTTTCTGTCTCAATTTTTTTCCATCTTCTTCCCCTCCTCTATCCGACTCGCCATTGCAACCACGTTTATTTTGCTCTACATTCTTCTTCTCCTCAAACATTCTTTCTTCGTTGGTAGGACTGTGTGCAGTCTTGACAAACAATAACAAACTATACTGCCCCCCAACGTTAATGTAGTGCATTGCAGTTACAAAAACCAATGTGGTTCTTTGTGGCTGGAGCCTCTATTGAAGGTTCTGTTTATGACGCGTCGACAATAAAAAATCTGCGTCGACGATTTTCTGTAGTCGACATCATCGATTACGTCAACTAATCATCGCAGCCCTACATTGGAATGATTTTTGTCATGAATGGCATTATACAACATTTAAGCTGTCATTTTTACATCATGCATTTTTATTCTGCCAGGTTATATGTTGAATGTGTTAGAGAATTCCAAACTCTCAGTTTAATTTTAGAAAATGAACACCACATTAAATGGCACCCGTTGGTACTATTAATGTCTTGTCGCTCCACTGTTCTAGGTTCAGATCCTAGCTTCCACACATTTTCTATGAAATGTAATCAGACATCTGTCTGTGCAAGCCATGAACAAGGCAATGAGATGTGTTAACTGCATGCAGCAAGTGTTTTCATACAGAAAGGTCTGATATTTGAATAAAACTGCTAGTGTACAGTAACCTAATTCTAGAATAGTAGTATCTAACAAATTATGACTTGTAGCATTTGGGCATGGAGGCAGCATATACTGCAGTATAAATTCTTGCAGTGTTAGCAAGACAAAAAGAGCAGTGAAAGTAATAACAAAAGAAAGTCCATATTATAGATAACACATTTATTTATATTAAGAGAGTTCCCCTAGTTGTGACCAATAGCGATATGCAATCTCCTTCCTCGATGGATGTCAATGTGACAAACTGCCTAAATCGTTCCGACTGAAAACAATTAAATTGTGGGTTTAAATTATACTACAGACTCACTATGTAATACTGAATAAATCTCTTATCCTGCCCATGCACCACCTATAGAAATATAAAAAGAATTACCATACACTGAAAAAAAAATGGCACTGTAAATCAAATAAGAATGACATCTATGATGGAAACTGATTGCCCACAAATTAACTATGAAAGTTAAAAATATGTGATTAAGCCCTGAGCAAAATTGAGAGCCTTATTTCTAACTCTAAGAAACCCTAATGCAACATTGACATTTACTGTTTTTTTCATAATTCATAAGACACTTTTTCAAATCCATATCCATTCATTTTCTGAATCTGCTCATACAACTCAAAACCATGGGGTATACGATTCCTTGCTATATAAGATAATTATCAATAACCAAGAACAACCTGCGTTATAACAGATCTGCCTCAACGTGTTTTTGGTATGCACCCCTCATTTACAAATCATTCAGTGACAGCCATGTAAAAATTAATTGTATGGGGTCTGTAGCAGAACAATACTTTGTTGGGTATCTTTGTACCAGCAAGTAACAAATGAAAGACACAGTCAAAACAAATAAAGATTTATGACTGCCAGGACATTCTAAAACAATACAATGCATACAGACACACTCGATACATTTGCTCAACATGTAATTTGTCTTTGGAACACATGCCAAATTGCAAGACTTGAATTTCACAAACCTGCTGGCAGGTGACATAGTGGTGCAATGGTTAGCACATATGCCTCACAGCCCCTGGTATTTGTTGGAATGAAGTGTACACATCCTTTCCACATTCTCTTGGGTTTTTTTCTTGGTACTCCAGTTTATCTTATTCCTAAAAATGTGTATGTTAGAATGAGTGGCATCATAAAAACAGACTCTGACGCAGTGTCTGTGAAGGACGGACATTTCAACATTTCATCTAGGCTGGTTTTTGCAACATACTTGATGCTCTCAGGACTGGCTGTACTACAATGTAACCCTAAAGTGACTCTGCACAGGCTTAGAATTTGGACTTATGGATGTAACAAACATTTGACCAGCACAGATTGTCCTCTTGAAAAATTAGGCAAATATGACATACCTTTTTTCAGTAAACTCACTGTAAATAGTGGAACAACTTTGATATCAAGCCCAATTTGTAAGTATAGTGATTCCCTGCCTATCGCGGAAGTTATGTTCCAGGCCCATCAGCAATAGGTGAAAATCCACAGTATAGAAACACCATATAAATAAACATTTTTTTTATAGTTTAAGCCTTAAAATACCCCTCCTACACGCTTTAAACACATGTAAACTTATTAAAACACACTTTTTGTAAACACATATGATACGTGGATGTCTGGCTAATAATAATAATAATAATAATGTAGCGCACCATTGATTCATTCAAGCCGTAATAGCGAGCGACATCCACTAACGCTTTCCTTCCCGAAGCATATCCAGGAGTTTTACCTTCTCCTGAATGGTCAAGGTCTTCCTTTAGCGCTTAGGCTCACTACTAGCAGAAGGCTTATAAGATTCAGGACACTTGGGAGCCATCATAGGGCTTAAAACAAAATGAAAAGTTCAGAAAAAGTTTGCTCACAACAATCAGACCACAAGCAAAGGTATGCAGAGAACTGAGATGCGTTGGGGACCCATGCTCACTGTTCTTGAGAGATTACACCACGTTAGCAACAGCCAATCAGAGTCCAAGAAAATGAAAATCCCGCTGTGATTGGTTGAGTCTCTTCTTTCTGCCAATAAACGGCCTTCTAAGAAATCATATGGGTACTGTAATGTAACACTCTACCGTAGTGTACAATGTACATATATTTAATGATTTACTGTATTGCTTAAATGCTAGATATATTCCACAGAAAAATCTACGATATAGCGGGGGCGCGATAGCTGAATCGCTATATAGCGGGGGATCACTGTAGTGATAAGGTTAGATGGACTTTATTATCCAGAGGGACATTTGCTTGCAGATGGAAAGTCCAAAATATGACATTGTTAACACAGATAGAAGAAAATAAGCCAAGATACAAACAACTGACAACTACTGTTATTATATATGCACACACAACAGATTTCTACAAAGAAAAATAATTGCCATTAATTATAATAATTCAGAATTTAGCAGCATTCCTACAAGTAAAAATTAAAAATGGGTATAGCTTTGGAAAAAAATTAAATCTGGTTATAACCAACATGGAGCTACTGTATCTTAAAACCAATACTAAAGTTCTGATTTGCAGATTACATTTTGCTTCACAAGGAATATCATTTACAGGTTATTTTATATGCACAATCAGGTCAGATTCTTCTATGGGATACGTGGACTGTTTAATTGATAAAGCTCCTAGAGTGCTGTGACAAAGTTTAAGCATTATAACAGATGATACCCAAGATAAACAAAATCTACAAGATAACTTCACATAGACAGACTATTCAGCTTTCTGATCTCTGTGATATTATAAAAGGACATTTCAGTTTTACTTAAGATTTGAAGAAAGGGGGATTGAATTAAAGGAATTAAGTGAGTGTGATCAACCACTGTGTGTCAAAATCTGGTAGCTCCAAATTTCCAAAATCCACACCAGATGCTTATGGATGTCAGCTGAAATGTAAAGTACAAAATTGAAAGCACCATCACTCCTCAATTTTTGGTTTCATTTTATTGTTATTCATGTGGCCAGACTTTGTCATCTTATTTAAAGAGTATACAAACCACTTTGTTGAATTATGATCCCCTCATGTGCAAACTATTCCTGCATATATATTTTTTCAAGCACCAAATTAACATGTCACAATTGTCTAAGAATATATATACTACTGACAATGTTTTCATGTCTATAATAGATTAACAGATTAACAGTAAATGACAAACTAGAGAAAGCTTCTAAAATGAATGACTGGTGGGGGTTATAATTGTGAACAGGGTAGCACCAGTTCTTGTGAACCAATAATGGATTGAATTAAGTGATCCAAAACAAAACAATGAATGGATGGAAATCCTTAATTTTGAAGGGGTCATGTGAATAAAAAAAAAAATCTTGAATGATCTTAGAATTAGAAAAAGACACATCATACTCTAGTTGACAAAGCTCTACAAACCCAAGAAGGTAAAATGATGCCCCAGGTGGTTTTCATTTGTAAAGATACTATACATCATCTAAGCAACTCACCATATTTTAAAGCATGTTTGTGTAGTTTGGTGGCTAATAACTGGATTAAAACCATAAGGGAAGTAAATTCAGGTTCTGGGACTTGATCATGCAGCACTGGCACTTCTTTATTGTTATTTTCCCATCAAATCATTTTTTGCTCCTGTTAAAAAACCATTATTCTGCTTTACAAAAGTCAAGACTATATAACATTTGCGTGTGTAAATATAAATTTTGTATTATATAACAAAGACATCTGGTCAAGTGGTAATTGTTTGGAGGTTTTCAGGGCTACTTTCTGAAAAGAGGCGCTAATATTGGAAAATAGGCAGGAACAATGTGTGTCAATGTGCGTCTGCCTACACAATTGGCCCAGGGGTTATCCCAGTTTTATTTACCACATTAACATTTCCGTCCCCTAGTCTCTGGGAAATATAACAATTCCGTTGTAATGTTTGTTTCCTGGAGTACAAAGGTCTACGTGTTGTGATCTGCATGTGCCAGAGAGTGATCGGTGCAGTCCAAACCGGCAATCGAATAAAAAATGTACGTCATGATGACCATTTTTCAGCAGGAGCCACATTATACCGATAGCAGTCTTCAGCGTTGTTGTGAGTTGTGATATTTTAGCTGAATGCAGTCAAATTACCACTGCCACTCTACATGAAGGGTTTCTTGATTTTCAAAAGCGAACGTAACGATACGTTTTTTTTCTCAGTTTGCTTTGGCTGTCAACTGTCACTGTAGACTATTAGCCGTCTAAGAGTCTCTCTTTTTATCTGGAGGTGGGACAGAAAGGAGTGGCAAAGAGGTCCTGTGCTTGCGACAAACAGACAACTCCCAACTAAAATATTCCCTGCCTGCTGACTTAAACGGCATTTCCTTGAAATGCCAACACCCAGCTATAATTGTACACGTTATAATCTTCCATGCCTGTACTGCTCTGTCCATCTACTCTCCACGGTCCACACAAATTGATACCGAGCACACTGGTAAACATACGCGCTACGAAAGGTGTATTTAAAAGTATAGAACAGGAGAGACAAGTTACGTTTAGATTTAGAAGCAACTGCGAACCGGAAACTCAAAAAAGTTTCCAGCTCGCTCAGTCTGTCATACTGTGACTATGAAAGTCACTGGCGACTGTCTGACGGACACAGGAGAGGCAAACATTCAGACCTAACCACAAAGGGGCGGGTAAGCTGCTGATAACAACGGTTATTGTATTTTATACAAAAAACAACTGAATGAATTAGATAGCAAAGCTGTAATCCAGGAGTGCACACTCACCATTTCCACATCCATGGCCTCTCGACTTCACATGACTGGCAGTCCCCGCAGCTGAAATTTATATTACCTGGAAAGTGACGTCACGAGGCAGGTTTGCCAAGAAGATCAAGGTACATATTACCGATGACTGTTCCTTCCTGGTTTGTAATTTTTTAGCACAGGGCAGGTTTTTTTTTTTTTTTTTTTTTGTTAATTTGTAATCATGCCAACTCAGTTACATTTTTCTCATTAAAAATTTGAATGCAATCGCTGTGTATTCAGAATCGTTGCTTAGCAGCACATTTTAAACAGCAATTGCAGTCACAGTCCTAATAAACAGTTTTCTGAAAGTGCATTATGAAAAGCACCTTGACTGAAAATGATCAATTCCTTGTCTCGATATTAAATTGATCAGACTAAATTACTACAATTGTCGCTTTTTATTAGAGACATGCTTTACAGTATACTGTTTTGAACATTAATTTTAGGTGATAAAGGTTGAGCTCACAGTAAATCTAGTATCTTGAGAGTGTTTTATGATTAGGATAACGTCTCATTTTTATTGACATGCTTTGAGTATCTGTACATGTGTGCACATGTGTTTGTTTTAATAACTTCTAACAAAGAAGATTTTGTGCACATAACAGACATCCGAAAACGTATTCCAACAGCTTGTTACCAAAAACTTTGCAAAACCTCGTTTGATCTCGCAGCATGTATATTTTCGTCCCGAGGTCTGAGTACTAATAAACAGAAAGAGAGCACAGTAAGCAAGTAAGTGTTATTTATATGTTTTATAGTTGATATTTTTTTATTCAGTGTTCATCAGTCCAGATATCTCTACTTGAATCTGGTTAATCCAATTAAGGGCTAGCAAGCCTATTCTCACCCATCGGGTGCAAGGTAGGAACCAACCTCGGACTGCATGCCAGTTCACTGCAAAGCATATTCATTCACATACCTATCCTCATTCCAGTTTTAAAAAGGTTGAATGAGGGTAGACACAGAAAGGGACTTCCATGTGCAAGAGAAACAGTGCTCACATGCAGACTGCTATGGCTGTGAAAAAGTATTCTTAACTACTGCGTTACCTTGTCATTTCTTTATCCCAAGATAATTGTAAATTTCTAAGCCCTAAAAAATAATTTTGAGATAACCACAAATGCACTGAATATGTTACATTATTAATTACTTATAAGTGCAACATGATCAGGCATATCACATGTATAAACATTATCATTACAATACAAATGAGATGAACTGTGTGCCAAATTACAATTACTCCATGTGTGGTATTATTTTAAAGTGCACAGACAACGTGACTCCACAAAGGTGGTACCAGGCTTAGAGTTAAATAATATCAAACAAGTTACAAAACGTACACGTGGTACAGCATTCAGGTGCGTTTGGGGGACTGGGTTAATTGATGTGAAAGGTGGAGAATTTTACATTTCTATAGTTACTTCAAAGAGTTATTTATTTTGTTTTTGTTTATAAAATATGTTTCTAATAATAGAATGCTACTTACATGTTTTAGAAGACTACATTAAAAACATGCATTTAACAGTACTTTACAATATCAGGTAGTTACAAATGTAGCCCAAACAGGCTTGTGGCAGCTCAATAGCTTTCCTAGAGAGCAGGTTCCAATTTAAGTGATGTATAAAAAGCCATTGTTAGTTGTTGGTTGTGGAGAGTCTATTAGTTTATGTAATTCAAATGTATTAAATATCTTTAAAGGACATACCTGAAAAAGAATTAAAATCTGTTTAAGTCTGAAGGTAAAGTTGTTGGCTGCTTTGGACCATGGTGGAGAGCAGGTCTGAGCTTTGCCAATAACTTATAGTGGTAGTGAAATATCAAATCATTAGAGTGTGCAGATGATGCAGCCCTGAGGTTGTTTTTAGTGTAATGTACTGTAAATATTGAATACATATTTGTTCCCTATGCTTATGTGACGCTTACATATGTTTTTCTTTTTGGTTAACTTAGCTTCAGCAGCAAGTGCAAGCATCTGGCCCGACATTTGAATGACTTGTATTGGTCATCAGGAGTAAAAAAAGGGAAATATACAAAAAATTTAAGCTGAAGTGACCTATCTCAAGGTAAATCTAAAAAAGTTAACTGATCCATAATTAGTGATGAGCAAAACAGGAAAGTTTTCATTTGCATACAGTTTTGTAAAAGTGACACTCACATTTTTTCAAAGGAGATTTTGCACTTGCAAAAAGCGAAACTAACTAGTAAGAGGGTTTTTTTGGGGGGGTGAAAACCAAGGAATATTGCTCTGTAAAGCCTTGCTCACACTTCTGTGTTTAATGTTATTATTTTCTTTACTAAGTAATGCATGTAGTCTGTTTTACACCAATGAGACCAATTCTTTTTTTTGCCTCTCATTCACATACCCATGGAGGAGTGCAGTGCATTTTTTAAAAACGTGACATGTGTCACACACGTCCGATTAGGAGGCAGCTAAAGGGCTTGAGTAACTGTAATACTATGCCAGACCAGGGGGTGGCGGAGTGTGCTGACTGTCTCTCTCAGTCTCTTGCAGACCATTCCTGGGAAATCCCATCAGGTTCCGGCACTTCCAGTTCTAGTGCCACCGATGACATCATTTCCGGTCCCGCAGATGTCACTTCCGGTTCCGGCATGGATGACCGCCATCTTACCTCCACTTAATCAGTTCTGTTTTGGACTTTGTCTTGTAAACAACTCACTTTTTCAAACCTTTTGCAGCCAGGATCATATTATATGTGTGGCTGTCCCAAACCTTTGTGACTGTCTGGAGTCAATTTGTTACACATGATGCATATATTTCATATGAAGACACACTATAACACATCATTATCCACATTACTGGGCTTTTCCCACCAGAAAATGACACTACAAGCAATCTCCCCCCAGATGCTTTGTATAGCTTTTCTGTTTCTTGATTCCCACAGAAGCAGTTGATGATATGCACTCTCCAAATGCTGTGAGCTTCAGATTTCTTTTCTATCTCTGATGCATCTTTAGGATTGCAATCTCTAAAATTGTCATCAGAATTGGTAAAGTCGGGTTTATACTGCCAGAGCATGTTAGGTGGTTCAACAAAATGTACACGCACGATAGTAAATGAATGCTGTGTTTTCTTTTTTCACTAGAGATCTTTATTTAAATACTAAATGACGCAAAATTAAGATAAGTAAATTTTTCCAGACAGAACTAAACATCTTTCTTCTTGCATCAATGGCACAAAATACACTGGCATCAAAATGTAATTTGATCAGCAATTTTTTTGTGACGCAAGACACAAAGATTCACAGCTAATTGCATTTTGCATGAATCGTATCCTTAATCACTATCTACAATTGAAATCACACAGAATGTTTGCGTGTTTTAAGATAGACAAGTTAGAAAATGTAACTTTCAGGCCAAATTTACTTGAGCAACAAATATGCCAAATGTCAACAAAAATGGTTCACTGGGAGTTGAGTCATTTCACAGACAGACTGGCATGGCAAAATACTAAAAAGAAGTCTACATGTATGGTTAGATTTGGTTGTACTAGTTATTATCAGGATGTTATTTTACGGCTTTGTTGCAAAACTCAAGAGGTGTACCATGAAGAGTAGACTGCATTTACCTTAGCAACTGCAATATCAGAAGATAAAATAAAAGTGGACCAAACAGGCCCCACCAATGCTTGGGATCTGATGCCTGCTGGAACTGGAAGTAAGTGAAATGACTCTAAGAGGACTGTAGCATGTAGATATGATGAAAGGTTTCATTCAAGTCAGTCTGCTGCTTTCTGGATGTCATACTGTGGTCTAGCAGTCCTGCCATCTCAAAACTGACAGCCATGACATGATCTACTGGGTTCCTGATAAACTGTGTCAGGAAGAGGGTGTGATACAGCCAACTCCTCCAGATGTTGTTGACAACTGAAAGTAAGCTGTGTACAGACAATTACAATTCAAGACAAGTATGTTGACACCTTGGTGGTTATCAAATGAGTACATAAAAGAAAAAAATACAATATAGTTCATTCAACTCTTGAAAACTTTCAGAGTCTGCTTATGCACACATTCACACACAGTTTTTATAAATTTTGTTAATTTGCGGTTATTTGTGAGCTGGGTTTGAAGCACTTTGGGTTGGACAGCATGACAAATACCCAAAATACAAAAGCAAGTCTACATCACAGTTGCTGAAAAGAAGCAAAATTAAAGTCTTGGAGTGGCCAAGTCAAAGACCTAATCTAAACCCAATATGGATCCTGTGGCATAACCTGAAAGGAGTGCTTGGAAATCTACCAATATCTATGAAGTAAAACAGTTTTGCGAAGAAAAGTTGGTTTAAATTCCTTTATGGTTATGTAATGGCCTGATTCTGAATTATCCTGTTTCAGACAATGGACTTGTGCCCTGCCCAGGGATTGTTCCTGCCAGGTGCACTATGCTTGATCAGATTGTTTCCAGCTGCCCTGCAACCCTGCTCAGGATAAAGCAGGTTCAGAAGATGGATGGATGGATGTGTTTGATTACAATTATTGTAGCTAAAGGTGGTACAATAAGTTATTAAGTATTAGGGGGCAATTACTTTTTCACACTGTTTTACTTAGTGTTGGACAACTTTGTTCACTTTTTAAACAATGTGTTATTGTTTTCCCTCAGATATCTTTTATCTAATTTGAGGTTTTTGTTAAAGAGACAGCATGTAACACATTTGTATTAATAGAGGAAATAATGACCATGGCCCTAAACTATATACAAAGGGTTGTTATTTTATTAGTTAATGAAACAATACCAAAACAGCAATGCTTTCATAGTTTTATATAAACTAATTTAGGTAACTAACAGACACATATGAAAAAACAAGAAGATCAACTTTATGAATCCAATAGAGTAGGTATATGTGTTTATACTGTGTTCATAGTTGATATCAGTTCATAAAAATAAGATTAATTCATTGCATTGCCATTGTGGAACAGAGCTTAAATAAACTGAGGTTATGTAACCCCACGGCCAAAAGCCCAAAAAGCTAATGGATCACTGTTTAGTTCAGCTGCTTGAGAGGTATGTGTTTCATGCTGCACAGAGACAGCCAGATCTGTATTTAAGTACTAGAAGAGAAAGGAGTTTTCAAAGTCTGCCAGCCATGTGTGGCAAGTCCCATGTGATAGATGGTTAGTTTCGAGCTGGGCTGACATGACTTGAACAAAGTGAGCATATCACATCCTGAGCACCAGCAGGCTAAGACCTAGTAAACACTACAGTAGCACAAACTGAAATGGCATTTTAAACCACCAAAAATAAATCTTTTTAAAAAAAGTTCTTTAAAAGTGTACACATTTTTAAACATTGAGCTTTTAGAATACATGTAAATGCTTGACTGAGACAAAAACTGATGCCTTAACAGGCTGGGAGACAATGATGTATGGACAGCATAAGTTAATATCCCAGTTGGGTTGATCATATAATGGATGGACTGGGGGAGACTGATTATTGAGGACAGTGTGTCCCCAAGGGTGAAAGGTGGCAGTGGTACAATCCCAGTCTGGACTCCCCCAGTGTTCCATGGCACCTGTAGTTCGGAAAGGCAACCCTGTTGGGGGTCCTGGGGGCTGTTAGGAGAAGGTCTTCCTACTTTGGGGAGCTTCTTCATGACCTGGAATTGCTTCTGCTCTGCTCATGACATCAGAAGTACTCCCAGGTCCAACATAAAAGGAGCTGTCTCGCCTAACTTCGGTGAGCCAGAGTCAGGAGGAATTGGACGATTCTCACTGTGGAGGTGGAAGAAGACAGAAAAGCATTTGAATTATTAAATTGTACTGTGTGGATTGACCTATGGGAAAGGCACTATTTAAATAAAATGTATTATTATTAGGGGCACGGTGGCGCAGTGGGTAGCACTACTGCCTTGCAGTTAGGTGACCCAGGTTTGCCTCCTGGGTCCTCCCTGCATGGAGTTTGCATGTTCTCCCCATGTCTGCGTGGGTTTCCTCGGGGTGCTCCAGTTTCCTCCCACAATCCAAAGACATGCAAGTTAGGTGCACTGGTGATTCTAAACTGTCCCTAGTGTTTGTGTGTGTGTGTGCCCTGCCCGGGGTTTGTTTCCTGCCTTGTGCTCTGTGTTGGCTGGGATTGGCTCCAGACAACCCCTGTGACCCTGTAATTAGGATATAGCGGGTTGTATAATGGATGGATGGTATTATTATTACTGCCTGTCAAGATGTTTTTATAAGGAAAATTACTTTGTTTTAACTTGGTACTGTGTCTGGGGCAGTTGTGTCTGGTGTTTGAGGGTCACTGGCAACCCCTAGAGTCCACAATTGTCATGTGATTAGACCCTGACTTAAGATTTGCTGTGTTAATGTCCCCATCTTTACTGTGGGGAAAGTCCCTTCTTAACTCCTCTGCAGCAACAGCTGGTTATGACTACTTGTTACACTTGAATATTTCACTGTATTTCATTTGACAGGACTTCCAGTCTGTATTTTAAAAGGCTTTGCCAACATTATATGCGTGTGTAACCTTTACCAGCAGTTTTGCTTCATCATCTGTTCAGACAAAGTAGCCCAATTGTTTTTTTCCTCTGTTTTTGGAATTACTTTAGGTTTAGCACATACTAGCAAGCATCGATTTTGGCTATCAGCCCACACATGCCCAAATAGAAAAGATTTACGTATTTTCAACATTTCACAGTGGATAACATAGATTTAGAAACAGATTTGAAAACACTAGTGTGGAATAAAAATTTTTAAATCAAAAATGTTCCTTTCAAATGTATTTTCATTAGTGTGGACTTAGCATAAAGCACGAGTAGATACTCCTACTCCAGCCAATTCTGTGGTGTAATGGAGTTCTAGCTAACCAAGGCTATGAACACATATATGGGAAAGTTGAAAAGGAATGTTTCTTTAGTTCAACTGGATGAGAGACATGTTTAAATACTCTTCAAGAAGGGAAGGACCCAAGTTTCAATATTCAGTATGATGGCACTGACTTTGATCAACAAAACCTATGTCATTAGTACTGCAACCCTCATTTAGCAAACTGGTGATCAGACAGCTCTATGTTGAACTGGGCAAATTTCATTGGGGTACAGTCCGACTGAATCAAAGGAACTGAGTATCCATGTTAAAATATCTTAATAGTCTTTGCTTTACAAACATTTTAGATCTGAGGCATTTTTGTCTCCTACATAGGTAGAGCAGGACCTGAGTCTGAATCCTGGAGAAGGTGCAGTTATAAGGCTTGAGATACCTGTCATGCAAAACAAACCCCACTGCAGTTGCACAAGATTACCTTAAAGGGTGGAGCAAAATTATATTTAATGTGATCTGGCAAATCAGACTATAATTTGGAAAACAAGCTTTGATTGTTAGATTAAGATGATGACAGATAGCAAAAGTTAAGCAAACACTAAAACAAAAGGCGTACAGAACATAAATCTTTCCTGGAATAAAGGCATACCTTGATTTGCTTAAAGGAATTTAGTCTTATCTAATGTCATGGAATCTTCATAGTTACTGACAAAGCTTATCCAGATGTTTTCTTCTACTCAAATGCACATGCAGGAATGAATTTGTCTTGTAATCTGTCCACTGAAGCATATGCAGAATTCTGAAGCAATAGTAAAAAAATCACACATCAAGCTTTATTAAGGTGAAAAATATGCCCTGCCATTGCTTACACATAGATGTGCTTTGAATCACTTCATTAGAATTACAGGTAAAAGAGGAGTCCGAACAGGTGAAAACTGAACAGTATGTGGAAAAATGCCTAAGCTAACACTTTAAACTTCACTACAGTCATGTAGTAGTGATTGCTAAAGCCCCCCAGCTGAAAACAGAGCAGCCTGTTTACTGTCATGCTTGGAATTTGCACATTTTTCTCATATCTGCAAGTTTTTTGTTTTTGTTTTGCCCCACAGATATTCTGGTTTCATGAGTGTTAAGATAATTTTCCTACAGTGAGTGAGTAGGACATTTTACCAGGTTGAACCTCGCACTCAACTCCATTCAAGCTAATGCTGCCAGGATAGGCTTCAAGTTCTGCGACCCTAAATTGGATGAAATAGATTTTATAATAGATGGGTAGGTGACAATATGTTACTGTCATCTGAAATCATGACACCGTCACACATGTAATCATTCATTAAATAGTGAGGCCTCAAATGGTTGTTCTACTTTGTTCTGCAATCATTTTACTACACACAAATTAAATCTTTTTGAGGATTGGATGTAAGGTCATTTTAAGTTCCATAACTGACCCCCCATTTCCAATGCTTTACTGTAAATTATTAATTTTTGGATTATATGACATTTAGGAGAAGCAATGTGCTTAACCAGTATAAAATATTATTATATACTGTAGGTTGAAGCATTTTGCTGGATATTTAAAATTACTAAAGTCAGTCATCTTCCAGCCTGCTATATCCTAACACAGTGTCATGGGGGTCTGTTGGAGCCAATCCCAGCCAGCAAAGGGTGCAAGGCAGGAACAAATCCCGGGCAGGGCACCAGCCCACCGCAGGACACACACACACACACACCAAGCACACACTAGAGACAATTTAGGATCACCAATGCACCTAACCTGCATGTCTTTGGACTCTGGGAGGAAACCAAAGCACCCGAAGGAAAACCACGTAGACACGAGGAGAACATGCAAACTCCACGCAGGGAGGACCCGGGAAACAAACCCAGGTCTCCTTACTGCGAGGCGGCATCACTACCGCTGTGCCACTGTGCCGCCCTCTTACTAAAGTTCTCTTTTGAAATATTAGAAAATGAAAACAATATTTAATAAGCTGGTAACACTTTATTGCAAAAATAAATCTATCACTTATTTACTACTATGTCTTTGTGGACCTGGAGAAAGCATATGACAGGGTGTCTCGAGAGGAGTTGTGGTATTGTATGAAGAAGTCAGGAGTGGCAGAGAAGTACATAAGAGTTGTACAGGATATATACGAGGGAAGTGTGACAGTGGTGAGGTCTGCTGTAGGAGTGACAGATGCATTCAAGGTGGAGGTGGGATTACATCAGGGATCGGCTCTGAGCCCTTTCTTATTTGCAATGGTGATGGATAGGTTGACAGACGAGATTAGACAGGAGTCCCCGTGGACTATAATGTTTGCTGATGACATTGTGATCTGTAGCGATAGTAGGGAGCAGATTGAGGAGACCCAGGAGAGAAGGAGATATGCTCTAGAGAGGAGAGGAATGAAGGTCAGTAGGAACAAGACAGAATACATGTGTGTAAATGAGTGGGAGGTCAGAGGAATGGTGTGGATGCAAGGAGTAGAGTTGGTGAAGGTGGATGAGTTTAAATACTTGGGATCAACAGTACAGAGTAATGGGAATTGTGGAAGAGAGGTGAAGAAGAGAGTGCAGGCAGGGTAGAATGGGTGGAGAAGAGTGTCAGGAGTAATTTATGACAGACGGGTATCAGCAAGAGTGAAAGGGAAGGTCTACAGGATGGTAGTGAGACCAGCTATGTTATATGGATTATAGATGGTGGCACTGACCAGAAAGCAGGAGACAGAGCTGGAGGTAGCAGCGTTAAAGATGCTAAGATTTGTATTGGGTGTGATGAGGATGGACAGGATTAGAAATGAGGACATTAGAGGGTCAGCTGAAGTTGGACGGTTGGGAGACAAAGTCAGAGAAGCGAGATTGCATTGGTTTGGACATGTGCAGAGGAGAGATGCAGAGTATATTGCGCGAAGGGTGTTAAGGATAGATTTTCCAGGCAAGAGGAAAAAAGGAAGGCCTAAGAGAAGGTCTATGGATGTGGTGAGAGAGGACATGCAGGTGATGAGTGTAACAGAACAAGATGCAGAGGACAGAAAGATACGGAAGAAGATGATCCGCTGTGGCAACCCCTAACGGGAACAGCTGAAAGAAAAAGAAGAAGAAGACTCATTTACTACTATGTAATGTAACCTATTAACAAATGTTCACTTGGTCTGAGGTGGTTTAAATGAGACATATTTCTCTTGGTATTACATATTTAGTATTAGACCTTCTTCATATTAACAAGTAATTTTACCATCATGTCAATAAGCCACACTGCACTGTCATTAATAACCTATCCACTGATGCTTTAAAAGTGTTATAAAGGCTAAAAGAAGCTCTTGTTAAGGTCTTGTTACATATGAGTAACAGAGTAATAGATGCATTTTTGCAGCATCTAAATTAAAATATTACCAATAAGCTTATGAACAATGACTTTGGCTTTTTGGCTTATTCTACCATTGACTTTATTGTATACTAGACATTAAGCCCGTTAAAATAACGGGCGCTAGAACAGTAGTGCATAAACATTTGTATGAACAGTCTATATTAAATAGCAAGGGACCTTGTATGTGGCTGTAATATGTGTCACTGTATTGTGTGCCTTTAATTTTCTCTCTCAGTAATACTGGTTTGTATTTCTGTGAAATGCCTGTAATTTTGTCTGACAGTAATACAGTGGAACCTCGGTTCACGACCATAATTCGTTCTAAAAGTCTGGTTGTAACCCGATTTGGTCGTGAACCGAAGTAATTTCCCCCATAGGATTGTATGTAAATACAATTAATCCGTTCCAGACCATATGAACTGTATGTAAATATATATTTTTATATATAAGTTTTTAAGCACAAATATAGTTAACTATACCATAGAAAGCACAGCGTAATAGTAAACTAAATGTAAAAACATTGAATAACACTAAGAAAACCTTGAACAACAGAGAAAACTAACACTGCAAGAATTTGCGCTATAGCCTTATGACCCGCTCGCTAAAAACTCTTTTTTTAATGAGTTTTAAGCACAGGGGAAAAAATGAACATTTGAAAAATCTGTAATTTAATAAACAACCAAGAAAAGTAACATTGCAACAATGCACGTGCACGCCTGTGTGTGTGTCTCTCTCTTGCGCGCCTTTGTGTGTGTCTCTCGCGTGTGTGTCTCTTAAGCGCACGTCTCTGTGTCTGTGTGTGTGTCTGTCTGTCTCTCACCTGTGTTTGTGTGTCTGTCTGTCTGTCGCGCATGCTGTGTGTGTCTCGCGTGTGCGTGTGACTCGTGTGTGTGTGTGTGACTCATGTGTGTGTGTGTATGTGTGTGTGACGCGCGCGCGCCTGTGTATGTGTGTGTGATGCGCGCGCGCCTGTGTGTGTGTGTGACTCGCGCGCGCCTGTGTGTGTGTGCGTGACTCGCGCGCGCCTGTGTGTGTGTGTGTGACTCGCGAGCGCCTGTGTGTGTGTCTGTCTCTCTCTCTGCACAGGGAATGCACAGGAAGAGACTGAACACGTGCTGTGTGGCCCCGCGCATGCGCACTTCTCCAGAAGACACACACACACGGACACCACGCGCCTGTTTGTGTGTGTGACGCGCGCGCCTGTGTGTGTGTGTGTGACTCACGCGCGCCTGTGTGTGTGCGTGACTTGCGCGCGCCTGTGTGTGTGACTCGCACCTGCCTGTGTGTGTATGACTCGCGCGCGCCTGTGTGTGTGAGTGACTCGTGTGCGCCTGTGTGTGTGCATGACTCGTGCGCGCCTTTGTGTGTGTGTGTGTGTGTGACTCGCGCGCGCCTGAGTGTGTATCTGTCTCTCTCTCTGCACAGGGAATACACAGGAAGAGACTGAACACGTGCTGTGTGGCCCCGCGCATGCGCACTTCACCAGAAGACACACACACGGACAGTGGATGCACACAAGGGTTTTATTAAAGAGGATGATGTGCCACACCACTTTTGTATTGTAATAACTGACCATTTGATTCTACTTGAGGATGACATTATGGTGCAGTGTGGCATTCTGAGTTTTTGTTTGTTTTGAGGCTGAACGTTCTAATGGAGGTCTGCATTTGTCTTTCTCCGGGTACTTCAGTTTTCCTCCCATAACCAAAAGACATTCAAAAATTGGGTCATCTATAAGTAAGTGCAGGGTATGTCCATGAGGGAGCCCTGTGACAGACTTGAACCCCATCTAGGATTGATTTCTTTCTCGTACCTATTGCTGCCAGGATCACCTGTATACTTATCAGGATCTGTAATGGATGGATGATTTATCCTGCATAGGACCAAAGCTTCACCTACATCCAATACAGTCATTCAAATCAAGCCAAATCAAATTTTATTTGTCCCTTGCAAATTATACATATACTGTAGTACAATATGCAGTGAAATGCTTAGTTGCTCAACTCCTATGACTGTGCCTTGAGCCAAATATGAAAGAACGTTAACAATGCATAACTTTAAAAATTCAAAAATCATTAAAAGAATTACAAATATGTAATAAATAATAATGACTAATAATAGTAATTAGGTCAGGTCAGGTCAGATTGGGGAGCATACACTGTTACAGCGTGTTGCCGCACCTACCACAAGACGAAGCAGCTCGGGATCCTGGTTGGCAAGCCCCCAGGAAGACACGCAGTCCAGTCCCACCCTCTGGAAATGACCCTCTATCTGCCACAGCCAGGTGTTATGTGGGCATCCCTTTGGCCTGGTCCAGCCATTCAGGTCCTCAACAATGAGGATTCTACAAGCCAGACCACTTTTGGGGGATCAGAGCACATGGCCATAGTGCCGTAACCGACACTCCCTCACAATGCAGGTAATGTGCCTCAATCAGGACTCCATGAGAACCCACTCATTCAACACAAAGTCAAACCAGCCGTATCCAAGGATTCTCTGATGAGGCACAGTACTGAAGGAGCCCAGTCTTTTCTTCAGGTCACTGGATAGCGTCCATGTCTCACAACTATATAGCAAAACAGGAAGCACCAGGACTCTAAAGACTCGGCCCTACGTCCTTTTGCAAAGATATCAGAATATAATGGTAATGATGGTAATTAAATAGATAACCTAAATAACTTAATGTGAGAAAGATAACAATTGAGCATCATGTGTTCCTAGACACTTTCCTTATTTAACATGTGTTTGAAAAAGCTGAACTGAACTTTAGACAGTGGTGTCTTTTTCCTGACTATAGCATAGAAAAGAGACCATTGTTAGGATGTCTGTTTTCATGGATAACCTTCCATGCCCTGGTGTGACATTGTTTGGTATAGATGTGAGGACACACCCTGTGATGTGTTCAGCTGACTGTACCAGTCTCTGCAGAGCCTTGCTGTCCACTGCTTGCTGTTCCCAAACCAAGTGGTGATACTTCCTGTCAGAATATTTTTGATGGTGGTTTTTGCAGTTGTTCGAGATAATAACAGGCTTGAAAGAAAGTAAATTTTTGGAGTGCCAACTTGGCCTCCCTGTTCACTTCTAAGTCCAAACAAAAACAAATGTTCAATGGTGTAAAAGGAAACAGAACTATTGACACAGGAATAAAGTGGCTGGAATCAATCAGGCTTTCTTGTCTGCCTTCTGAAAGTAATAGAGCTCCTTAGCTCTAGTCTGGGTAGAAGTGATGCCTCCTTCCAGTTGCCCTCACAGGGTGGTTTCTATGTACCATGGTGGAAGAAAAGGACAAGACAACGGCAATGTCCCCTCTCGACTTGAGGTGGTATCACATACCATCTGAGAAGAACCTGGAAGGTGAGTCTCTGATACGCAGGCATGACAATGTATAGAAGTTCTTTAGTATCTGGAATATCAGCCTGAAATCCCTGAGCCATCTGAAGTGATACAGACGTCGTCGTGCCTTCATTACCACTGTGTTGATGTGCATGGACTAATTCAGATCCTCTGTAATGTGGACACCAAACTATCTGAAACTGTTCACCCCCTTTACCGGAAAGCTGTTAATTCTGTGGAGGTGGTAGAGTCTCTGCTGTTTCTTCCCAGAGTCCAGAATTAGCTCCTTTGTTCTGCTGATGTTCAATAGTAGACTACTGTCCTAAAACCAGTGTGACAGGCTCTCCACTTCATCCTGGTAAGCCAGCTCATTATTGTAAGATATCAGTCCTACCATGGCTGTGTCACCATCAAACTTGACAGTGATGTTAAAGTAGTGCACAGCTGTGAAGTCATACATGTAGTGGGGGTACAGTAGTGGACTCAGGACACAGCCCTTTGGAGCGTCTGTGTTGAGAGTGAAGGATAGTGAGGTGTGGCCACCCACTTGAACCGCCTGGTGTCTGCCTGTTAGGGGCTGCACAATGAAGTACCCAGCCTCAGGTCCCTGAGCATGCTGATGAGCTTCGAAGGGTTTGTTGTGTTAAAGTCCATGGAAGTGCCTGCTTTGAGAGGCATTGAGATTCAAGAAGGAAGGAAGACAGCTTCCACAGGCTGTATTGCTTCCTCCTGATGGTCTGAATTTGCTCCTCTATAAGTATGGTTTGACCCCCTAGTTAAAGGTCATATTGTTAGGATGATCCAACTTTGATGCCCTGTGTTACCAAGATAAACTCTGCCTACCTGCACTCCTGTTTGTGAAAAGCATTTTCCAAAAGCAATATAATGGTGAGATGGATGGGAATTACCTCTTTTTTGTGTGATAAATATGTTGAATTTGGCAAATCTATTAATGAGGAACTCAGAATTTATGTGTTTTGGATCACAGATCTGCTCTTAAAACACTAACATAGCTATTAGCGTTGAATGACTGAGTCACTAAAAAAGTAGAGGTAGACGTCACAAAGAAACTTCTAAAATCCATATAGAGCCTAGAGAGAAAACACCATACTCGTATATTAAACAGGGCATCACAGGTAAGGTGTACAACTGAACATATATAGGAAGGGAAGAAGGCAACAAAGCCAGGGCAGATGAAGGAGAATTGGTGAGAGTAAGTGAGAAAATGTTATCATTAGAGAAGATGAAGGGAGAGGTTAAAAAGTTAGTCGGTCATTAAGACATGGACAAATAGGTGATCCAAGGCAGAGAATGATCTTAGATTCTTGCATTTGTTTTTAAAAGTGTCTTTGAAGCCCTCTGAAAGAACAAAAGCTACTGAAAAACTGGAAAAAAACAACCTGAGAGAGTTATGTTAGCTATGGTTAGCATGAGGCCCGCAATGGTTCTCTTTTATTGTAGATGGTAACATGAGAACACATTAAGGGAACAAGGAGGCCCAATCTGACTGTGCAATAATTCAGGCAACAAGGAAGCAATTCAAGGTGCCTGACTCTTTAATTAAGAAAGATAAGAAACAAGAATGCAACACATGCAGACGCCATCAGTTGGTATTAGTGAATAGAGTACGTTAGAGGTGTCTTGACCTTAACGTTAGAGGTGGTCTCGAGTATTAGTGCCAAGAGGCCGCTTGTACACCTGAGTGCCAAAGTGATTTGTTTAAAGCTAGCCACACAAGAGCCATGTAGGACTTTATATTGTAGATTATGATTATAGTTTGCTCACCGCTTGCTCTCTCCCCTACCATAATCTTTAAAATTACAAGTAAGAAGTAATGGTTATTCTTCAAGATGTCTCAAAATATGAATACATGCTTCCAAGTTTTAAGCTGTGACATAGAATACCAGTAAAAGTGCATGAGATATCTTTATTTTTAAATGTTTTTCCTGGGGCACTGACCTTAGATCTGTGTTTACGCAATGTGTTAAAATATTGGCTGATTGTCAATAAAATAGTAACAGCTACCAGACTGTAGGAAAATTAGGGGTGTGTTTACTTGTTGAATAATCCTTATGCAAAGCCTGACAAATGTATCTGAAGACAAAGTATTTACTTGATTGTACTTCCACCCTTATTTTACAATAGCCGTGTGTTCATTCTTTTTAATGTTAGCTGAAATATCTTTTAATTTCAATACAAAGTCCAAAGTGTATCATGCGGTTTTAAAATCTAAGTAGCGATTTTATTAAGGAGGCTCTATAATCATTAGCTTTTAGTTAATTTGTATGTTGTGTTGGCAAAATTATCTAATAACTGTAAAAAGTATCCCTCCATTGTCTAAACTCGCTTTATCTTGGGCAGAGTTGCAGGGAAGCTGGAGCCAATCCCAGCAAACACAGCGTGCAAGGCAGTAACAGCCCCTGGACAAGGTGCCAGTCCATCACAGGTTGAACACACAGCAAATTTAGAATTGCCAGTCCACCTAACCTGCATGTCTTTGGACTGTGGGAGGAAACCAGAGAACCTGGACACGCAGACACATGGAGAACATGCAAACTCCATGCAGGGAGGACCAAAGACACAAAACCCAGCCACCTTATTGTAAGGCAGCAGTGCTACCATTGTACCACTGTGCCACCTGTAAAAATTATAATTAACTTAAAAAAACTCTGACTTCGGCTTCCTTAAATTTCTCAAAAGCAAAAAACAAAAGAAATTTAAAGTGAAAGTAACCATTATAAAAATACCTATGAATGAAAAATGTTACAGTTTTAAGCTGCTTAATCTTCTCAAGCATAAGCCTTTAGGGCATTACACATTTACTTGATATTACACATCTGAAAAAATAATTATCATTTAAAGGGTTTTTTTGGCTGAAAAATATTAAAAAAGCATGAACAAAACCTGTTGATACATGTGTTCTGTTTTCAAGTCAAAACCACCTATAGAGGATTAATTTTGTGACCTTTTCTCTGATGGTTATGGAATACTTCTCATCCTTAGCATGTCCTAGCACAGCATTTCTTATACTCTTTAGGTTTTGTGCTCTTATAGATGTCCTCAATTTTTCTGAAAAGTCAATGCAATCCTTTCTGGCAATTGGAGCATATGGCAGGAAATGGCCAGAACTGGGATGGAAGTTAATCTCAAGGCTCGCTCACTCTAATACTGGACTAGTATTAGTTGACTTAATCTGAATGGAATTTGGAAGTTGGAAAAAAATAGAGCACACACAAATTTGGACACAGAAAGAATGTACAATTTCATCACAAACAGTGAATGGGCAGTGAGTTGAACAAATGTTCATAACGTTAGCAGTGTTAACCCATTGGATTGGTTCAAATGAGCTAAACATGTTTTGCTGCTGATACTGATCATCTGATGTTTCTCATTTCAGTGTCCAACAATACTCTTCCAGCATTATTGTATTCAACTTACCTTGATGTGACTTTTTCATTGTTGCAGTGTCCTGGTGAAACCTTTAACCATGTTTATCACTAACAGTGCCAAGATTAGTAGGTAGGAAGTCCAAGTGTGAATGCAGAACTTTAGCGACATGTTGCACCATATGGTTTTGGATGCTTGAAGCATGTTATCAACCAGATACACATACTTTGGTGCTCTGTACTACCAATAAAATTTTCAGCAACATCCCTGAATGCCTTCCATGTGATTTCCTCCAGCACCATCACCAGATCTTTGAACTGCTTGTCATTGATGATATGCCTGATTTGTGAACTAACAAAAATGCCTTCCTTAATCTTGGCATCAGTTATTTGTGAAAATATCTGTCTCAAAAATTGAAATCCTTCACCTTCCTTGTTCATCATCCAAGTTTTATTTGAAGGGAGCAAAAATATCTTTGTTGGTTGTAAAAGCCGTTTATGTGTTGTGTTGTGTTATGTGAACAACCAGTCCTTTTTAATGTAACAAGACCCTTTAGTATGCCTGTCCTATTTGTAAATTAAACACTAGTACTTGGTATATCTGAGCGGAATTCCTAGTAGCAGTGCTACTACAATAACCCTTTGAGATTCACAGTGTTTGGGGGGCAGGACCCCCTGCAGAAGCGATCATCCACTGAATACATTTTGGGCCCATTATTACTGTATATTTTAAGTTTATAGCACTAAATAGGATGCACAAACTTTAGAATTGTGAGAATTGTGCTTCACTCACTCAGAATATGGAACCAATGTAGGAAGTATTTTAAGAGGAGCTTTTATCTGTGGCACCTCTGCACGAGAACCACCTTTTCCCACCCTGTCAAACATACACAGTTTTTAATGTCTGGAAAACATTTAGGATGAAATCACTTAAAGATCTGTACATAGACAACATCTTCGCATCCTATGAACAATTACACTCCAAATGTAACTTTCCAGCAACACATTTCTTTCACTGCCTTAAAATTAGAAGCTTTGTTAAACAGAACCAGCCCAATTTTCCTCACCTCCCACCTACCTCTATTCTGGAAAAAATATTGATCAGTCTTGAGGACTCAGACAGCATTTCCATAATATATAAAAACATTTAAAAGTCCCTTCCTTTCAAAGATCCCAGAGTACAGTAGGAAAAGGATCTCTCACTCAACATCTCAAAAAAAAGTGTATGGTAGCAATGCAGAGAATTCGCTTGAGCTCCATATGTGCAAAGTATACAATTATTCAACATAAAATTATATATCAAGCACATCTGTCTCATTTAAAATTGTCCAAAATGTTTCCAGGGCAAGATCCAACCTGCGAACGTTGCAATCAAGTTCCAGCTTCATTGGGCCACATGTTTTGGGCCTGTACCAAATTAACATCATTTTGGACCAAACTCTTTAAATGCCTTTCAGGCAGCCTTGGGGTCACAGTCCCTCCTAATCCACTATCAGCTGTGTTTGGTGGGCTCACAGATGGGCTTAAAGTGGAGAAGGACAAACAGACTGTAATCGCCTTTAAAAAACTATTGGCACGTAGACTTACTTTGCTGAATTGGAAGAATCCTAACTCACCTCTTTTAATTCAGTGGGTAACTGATGTTATATATTATCTAAAATTGGAAAAAATCAAATTCTCACTTAAAGGATCTGTACGAAACTTTTTCAAAATTAGGATCTAATCAGTAACATTTTAGAATAATCATTTAAATTGAGGATGTAGATTCTCTACCCTCTTTTTTATTCTATTTATTTTTTATTAATTTATCTATTTACTTATTTTTACAGTTTAAAGTTTTACTCTGCTGGCCTAGCTCTCTTTCACATGGGTGGGGGTTGATTTGTTTTGAACCTAGTTTTGTTAAACTTGACTTACTTGTATGGAGTGTTATTTGATTTTAATAAAATCAATAAAATGCTTAAAAAAAAGAATGAAATGTGAGATAGAAAGATCACTGTGAAAGCAATTCACAGCTGTGAGGCTGGTAGCAGAGACAAAGATGCATGGAGTCCATATACAAAGTGCATATTTCAGCAGTTCTTTAGTGAACTGCCACTTTTTACAAAATGTAACTTATTAAAATAAACGTGTATGTATATGTATGGTAGTAAACAACAGAAATGATTAATATTACAAATACAAAAGAAATTCAACAAAGCTAAGTATAAAACAATAAACACGACAAAGTCCATTTTCGCAGCTGCCGATGAAGGTGGTGTAGTTATGAAATGAAATTTCCTTTAAACAGCCTCCTGAAAGTTATGTAAAGTTTTGTCCTTCTGCAATGCTAAGGTATATGAAGATTTGTAGAACTTCGGAGCGCTCCCAGATGAAGATGTTTTTCAACCCAGATGAAATCACAGGAACAAGCAGGCACAGGACGAGAATTTAAGTCCAGAGAAAGCTGTAATCTGATGAGTGTAATTGTAATCCAATAATGTAACGAAGAAACAAAAATACATCACTGATTCCAATCCTGCAAGCATTTTATGGCTCACTTTTCAAACTAGCACCCTCATCTTTCATCCAGCAGCCTTAACGGCAACTGCCAAAGCTGGTCAATGACGTAGTACTCTCTGGGTTGCTAAGATTTGTAGTCTGTTTAAGTAGTGGGGTGGCATCATTGTCTACAGTTTTCCACAGTAGATCACAAAACTCCCAAATAATTTTCATTTAATTATTAATAACATACCCGCAAACAGGTAAACCTGCAAATCACAAGGGCCAACCTGTACTTTTAGATCTCCATGTATGCTCCAGCTTTGTAAAAGAGGCAATTAGAACATTAGAGCAATTGCAATAAAACAGTACAAGATAGGAAAAGGCAATTATTGTGATCAGCAGGCCAAATTCCCCATAAGATACAATCAAAAGCAAAATCTTCATTGTCCAATGTTTTCAAACTTTTCCTTGTTGAAAATTGTCATTTTTGCTCACTTCCTTTTGTTTTGTTTGCTGCGTTGGTTTAGCGTATTCTTATTTGGCCCTTCTGACTTCATTCTTGAAAATTACGACTTCTCACCACTCTCTTTATTGTCAGTTTTGCTGGTCACAATTGCCCCTCCCTTACTGAGAATCATACAAGTACAAAGGCTTGCTTTTAATGCAAGAAACTGATTTGAAGATGAATCTGAAAGATAGACACAACTCAGCCAGGGGAAGATGACTTCATTAGAAGGACAAAGATTCCAAAAGACTATTAACTGTGTGAGATGTGTGGGGTACTTCTCAAGATAGATAACACACAGCTAGATCCTGCATATCTCTGCAATTTTTGGCTCAATTATATTTCTACTGAGCCCTGTTCTGGGTGGTGGCTCACCCACCAGCTTTACTAACAAGTTTTCAGAACCACACCACTTGCAACTTTTCTCTCTTTCTTTCTCTTTCTCTCTCTTTCTCTTTCACTCAATCTTTCTTGGTTCTTGTATTTCTTAATTGATTTCTAGTACAGTATCCTGAAGAAGTCATTAATGCTAGGGCACCTTTTCCTCTCTCTGTTTCTCCCTCTCTCTGTCTCTGTACTTATGCTGGTGTCTCATCCCAATGTTCTTCCAAGGCACTCGGCACACACACACACAAAGCTTTCACTTTTTAGTGGCTTTCTCACCTTCTAGGTGGGCCTCCATGGGATTTTCTTCTGTTTTCTGCCATCCCAGTGATGCCCTTACATTCAACAACACCTTATCAGCCAGCTAATTCTGCAAAGTATATAACTTTATAAGATCAAAAAGAATCCATTAAGCTCTGAAAGGTTCACTTTGGTACACATTTTTTACAAAAATGTGATTTAACACTGGCAGAGAGCAGATAAAAGAAAGTTCAAATAAAATTCTGAGAATTTATGAACAGGATCTCCTTTCATCAAAAACCAAAGCAAACTGTATGTGCATTTTATTTGCTCAACTGGGCCAGACTTTCACTCTCATTTTGGCATTCCTTCCACTTTTTTTTTTCTTTTATCTACAACTGCACACTGCATTGATGGCCTTCAGGCTATCTGTTTTATCTCCTTTACTGTTGCCTCCCTCAAAAGCTGCTTTTCCCTTCTCAGAAAGCCAAATTCAGAGACTCCATCTTGTAACCAATTTCTTGAGGAATAATAATCACAATCTTACTTAATTTAAAAAAAACTAGGGGGCTTTGCCCCCTGCTCACTTTGCTCGCCAACCCCCGTGTTTGTTTTTCCAGATACACACTTTTAAGATTTTTTTTTCTTTGAATTGTTGCTATTTCATTAGTTTCACTTTTATTTCAGAACTTCTGTAAAAACAATATTTGGAATCTTTGGAGTCCCAATGTGCTGAATCTTTTAAATTAGGTCAGTGAGACATGTGTTTAATAACTTTGTACCATAATTCAGGACAGGTTTCTCTGTTTGGAATTTTAGCACAGCCAAAATGATCTACATCATCAGCAGTTAATAATTTTTTTTGCAAAGTAACCAATAAATGCATGTGCGGTAAACCACGTTTTTGAAATTCTCTGACTTAAACTTCAAAGCCTTACAATATTTAGATATTTTTGACATATCACCAATGTCCATGTATTCGATCTTTATTTATGTTTTTTAAACTCTTTATGACGTTTTACTTTTTTTTGTACTCTTTGTCTTTTATTTCCGACCTCACTTTGTCCTGCTTTTTTTCCAATGACACCTGGTCCGTGGTGATTATTTTCCCTTTTTCGAGTAATAATTTCCGTTTGTTTGCGCTACTGCGATCTTTACTTTCTCTTTTTTATACTTTCTAATATTCCTACTTTCATATTCTTTAACTTTCTCTACATGTGTATTGCCCCGTTTGTTTTTTTTTGAGCCTTTCGAATTCCACTGCTTTTATTATCTCTAAACTGCTCTGCATGTGAATAGCGCCAACATTTGTGAGCGTCTTTATGAAGTTCTTCTTTGTCTTTTACTCTCTGTCTTTTAATTCTGAGCCCGATTGGACGTGATTTTTTTCAATTCCACTTGTTCCGGGCTGATAATTACTTTCCTTATTTTCTGAATTTGCACCTAGATTATTCTTTTTCTTTTTTGCTCTTTTTTCTCTCTAACGCTTTTGAGTCTCTTTTCCCCACGCTGCTTTCTTCTTCGCTTAGTCGTTGATGTTTCATTTATAACGTATTGTACTTATACGCTTTATATGCGCTGAGAGCCCTGGATCGGTGTGTGCTCAAATCCTTACATTTTCATGACTGAGTGTTTTGCTGCCCGTGGTCTTATTTGATATTGGTTGTAAATAGGGCATGTCTTGCAAGAATCTCATGTTCTATGTCATTGCGAGACGGTCCTGGGTCAATCTCTTGGCACAAAGTCTCATGTTTAAGGTCCCTGCGAGACACTCCATGACCATTCTCTTTCGTCTAATGGGTCTTTTAAGTGTCTTCTGTAATCTTAACATGAAGATCACGTCTCGTCTCCCATCTTTCTCTCCCAGGATTTTTTTTTTATAATAGGGAGATACATAGATATTATGTTACTTTTAGCAAGCTACACTTAATGAGCCTTTTCCCGGATCCACTACATCATCAATGTTCTCGCAGCAGTTTTGCCACTCCTATAACCCTATTTGGGTTTTGTTGTCATGTTCTCACCCACTTTTGTCAATTCTTTTAGTTAATACTCTTCCTTTCCCTCAAATTCTTTTTATGTTAGACATCTTCAGCCTTAGTCCCTCTCTGTGTACCAACAAGCAATAAGTTCTGCTTGAGTGCAGTATCTGCTAAATTACTCCTCGCTTCCTGATAAAAATCTCCTGAAGTAATCACTTTGGGGAACTAACTGTCCTCAATCTATAATTTGATTCACCTGAAGTTAATGGTATCATACATTCACCAAGTACCCAGTGAGTCAATCTAACAGTAGTCGTCTGCTTAAAGCATTGATTACAGGAATTTTGTGATATGGCATAACCTTTTTTGGGTGTGTGAATGGTGTGGTGAGTTGCCATTGCAATTGTTCCTGTTGATATGATGTGGAACTTGGGTTTATATGCTAATATTTATTTACTTGTTGCTTATTTATTATTGGGAAAATATGATCAAAGCTTTGGACCTGCATGTTTGCTCCAAAGCAATGTTCCAGTTTTGAAATTCTCCTGTTAATAATCTTGTGTATAAGAGGCTATCCTGTCATAAGGGGAAGCAGTAGACCAGTCTTGTGAGCCCCTACTGTAGGCGTGTTGTACTCATAATTGTAGCAGTAAAAGTAATTAGTAGCAAAGAGGCCAATAGAATATGAAGCTTTATCAGCAGAAAAGTACAATAAAAGTGAGGAGTGATATTTTAAGGCTGTGCAATACACTTGTTGAACCAGTCTTTAAAATAATGGGTGCAGGTCTGGCCACAAAAGTATGAGGAAGTCACGGTAAAGCATTCAAAACAGAACAACACAACTGATCCTGGGGCTGCAGCATATAAAATGAAAAGGAAAAGCTGGAGAAATTAAAGACAGAGGTAAAAAGAGACCTGATCAAGGTGTTCACATTTCTGAAATGACTTCAGAATTAATTACATTAAATGCAAGACACAAATATTTGCATATTTACCCTGAAAAAAATATAAAGGAAAGCATTATTAAGCTGATTGTTCTCTTGTTTTAGGTTTTCTTTTTCAATACCAGTTTTCACGGCATAAAACATTCATTTCTTCCAGCTTCTTTGAAAATTGATTACAAGTTTTCTTTTTAATGATCAAAGTACTAAGTCACAGTGAAAATAATATAATAGGAATAAAGTGCAAAAACAGCTTGTACTTTGTGGTTCAGTTATTTTCAAATATCGAAATCCTTCACCTTCTCTGTTCATCGCTTTCACTACATTTTTTATCAATCGAAATTTTATATGAAGAGGAAGGGAAAAGATCTTTGTTCTGTCCATGTATGGTTTATGTGCCACCCTTTTCTGCCCTCAAACCCAATGTTCATGGCACAGCCAGTACTCTTTAAAGGAATGAGGCTCGTTAGCACTGCTGTCCCATTCACAAATGAAACAACAGGACTCTGAGCTGTATTCCTACTAGCAGCGCCACTACTTTTTGATCATAACAGGTGTTCCAGTTATAATTTTTGTTCTATATATTGTGAAATAAACAGACTTGACAAACTCAAAAAGAGGTTTGGGACAGCCACCCATATAATATCCCTGGCTGCAAAAGGGTATGCAAATGGCACTGATGTGAATAGGTTAAAGTTCACAACTGATTGAACTGACTTCTTAGTAAAATTATGGCGGCTTTAAAGGCCAGAACCCAAAGTGACATGGCAGAACAGGAAATGACGTTCTTCAGGGCGCTGGAACCGGAAGTGATGTTCTACCGTGCACCAGAACAGGAAGTGACATCATCAAGGGTGAACCAGGCATGTTTTCCTGTGTTTAGACTGCAGAGGCAACGGAAAAAGGTGTAGTGCACCCTGTCACCCCCTGGCCTGGAATTAGCTTCTCTTGGTCCATACAGGTCCTTCCTACTCACACGTGTGTGACAAATATCTATGCTGACAATATGAGAGGAAATCAAAAAAAAGGTGATTGCAATAAAATGGCACCTGGTAGGAAAATCTAAAGTTGATCTTTGTGATCAGCAGGCCATAATCCCTTAGATAAACCCAAATGTTTACAGGAAAAGGTCTTCATTGTCCAGTGTAACCAATGTTGTAATAAACATAATGGATTAATACAACTAAACTGACTCCCCACAACCCTGTTCAGGACAAAAATGGATTAGAAAATGATTGACTGGCAACTAAACTGAGCATTTGAGGACAACAGGATATAGCGGGGTTGGATAATGCATGGATGGATGCAAAGGCAATGCTTTTACTAAAGCATTCTAATTCATATGATGACAGCAGGAGAAAGAAAGGAGTCACCACATTGTCACTATACCTTGTTGAAAGAAATTCCACTGGCAAAGGCTCCACATACAAAGTAAAAACCAAGTGAGCCATAAAATGTCTCAGGTGGTTGCAACAGTCATGCTAAATGTAGTCCCACTTGGTTCCTGGGGCTAATTTTAAAGCAGCATGCTACTTCTGCTAGGTCATTCTCATATGAGAAGGCTGCCATTATCTTCATTTTATTCATGTCAAATGAAAATCTTCCATTTTCTGCCCAGAACAGGCACTACCTTACACATGCTGATATTAAATCATTTAGGCTAAGTGCCTGATGCCCTCTAATATTGTGTTTGGGAAAGTTTGGTTTGCTTCTTTGCTTCCTAACTCAATGCTATATCTCCAAATGTTGTGCCTTCAACAAACTTTAATCACTCATCTTGGATTTGGCATTACTCTCAAAGCTGATTGTGTAAATATAAAACAGTTTAGGACTAAAGACTGACCCCTGGGGAACCACTCTATAAATAGCCTACCTGGATAATTCACCCATCTAACACTTACTTGCTGTGTTCTAATTGTAGATCCATCTTTTAACATTGGCCATACTTTCAACTACACTTATGTCTGAAAAAGACTAATACTGAAAATCCCAATATTGCATGTAGTCCAACATTCCAGTTTGTGTAGTATTAACCTGCTCACACCCTTGCCCACTAAGTATCTGTCAAATTAATTCCTGATCAGCCTTTATATTACCTGGGAACATTTATTGGTACCACTAGAACAGATCCTAAATATCTGGATTAGGGTTATTTTTCAAACTGGATGTTTTCACTAATTAGTATCACACATTTCTTTAATCTTGCAATCAGTCATTCAGTATATTTAAATGGAGAAAAGTGGTTACTCTGCTGTATGGTATCAACATGTGTCCCACACTGAACATGGATCAGAGATTGCAAAAGAAAAAGATGTCTGAGGAGATTGTAAAGAAAAATATAGACAAGCATGTTGAAGGTAAAAGCTATAAGGCCATCTTTAAACAGTTTGATATTTCCAAGACAACAATTGCTAATATCATTAAGATGTTAAAGTCCATATAGTCCAATCTCCCTGGTCATGGCCGCAACAGGAAAGTCAACCCCAACCCCAAAATTGGAAGAAGGATACTGGGAATGGTAGACAAAAAGCCAAAGACATACAAGTTGGACTTCAAGGCCAAGGTCCATCAGTGTGTGATTGCACCATCCGTTGCTTTCTGAGTGACAGTGGGTTTAATGGAAGAAGACCCAGGAGGACTCCACTGTTGAAAGAAAAACTTTAAAAAGCCAGGGTAGAATTTACCATAAATACTAGCAGATAAGTTCTCAAGCAAATAAGTCGGAACTTGATTTTACAGTATAATTTCTGGTATCTTATAATGTCGGTTATATAAGTCGATTGTGAAAAACTCACGCTATTGGTCCGAGAGATTATGATATGCTAATGCCAACATGAGAGAGCATTAACCACAGAGCACACTGTCTTTTTTTTCTATGTGGGTGCGGCAATACACTGTATCAGCACGTGCTCCTAACCTCTCTCTCTCTCTCTGTTGTGCCAATGTGACCACATGGTAATACCCGAACTATTCCGAAGCGACGTTTGCACTGATTTGTGTTTTTTGTATCTCACACCCTAATGATAAGAGTATCCCTTCTATGGGATATGGGAGCATCACTTAGATGGAGCATTGTTTTCAGAAGAAAATATGAAGCTCGTTTTAAATTAAAAGTCGTTAAGGGGTGAAAGAAATTGGTAACTGCACTTCTGCAATAAAATTCGATGTGTCTGAGAAATTAGTGCTAGATTGGAGGAGGTGAGAAGATATTAACAAAAAAAAAGTGGGGGTCTGATTTTAGGATCGATTTTTCAGGTTTCAAGACCCGACTTATACATGAGTATATACGGTAGCTATAGTTCATATTGACAAACTACAATGCTTCAGGGAGAATGCCCTTTTAGACATAAAAGACAAAACTAAAAGGTTTTTGGCAAGTCACAGAGGAAACAATGAAGTTTTCAAAGAAAAGAACATCATCCATACTATGAAAATGGAGAAGGCTCAGTTATGTTTTGGGGCTGCCTTGCTCTGCCTGGCCTTGATTCTTGTGAAATCTCAAGACTGTCAAGACATTCTGAAGTGAAATGTACTGCCCACTGCCAGAAAGTTCTATTGCAGTCACTGGTCATGGATTCTTCAACAGGAAAATGACCCAAAACGCACAGCTAAAAGCACCCAGGAATTGTTAAGAGCAAAACTTAGGATTATTCTGAATTGGCCTTCTATGATGCCCTGAAATGAATCCTGTCAAACATCTATGGAAAGAACTGAAACATGCAGTCTGGAGAAGGCCCCTTTCAAACCTAACACAGCTGGAGCAGTTTGCTCAAGAAGAGTGGACCAGACTACCTGTGGACAGGTGCAGAAGTCTCATTGAAAGCTTAAGGAATTTCTTGTTTGCAATAATTGCCTTTATAGGTTGTGCAACAAAATATTAAGTGAAGGGTCCCATCATTTTTGCCCATGCCATTTTCATCTGTGTTATTATCTGAAATATTCTTTTGAATCAAAACTTTAAAGCAAAGTCTGATTTTAAGTTGGAATAAACAATGATGGGTGCCCATTATTTGTGTCAGTTTCATGTTATTTCAGAGATAATTGTGGGTTCTTCTTTTTTCGTGGAGGGATACCAACAAATTTGGCCACGTTTGTATGATGTGTCTGTCTTCTTATGTGTTCCTGTTATAAACACACTTGGAGCTGCATTATTTCAATTTTTTGATTATATTTTTGTGCTTTAGAAACACACATACAATTTCTGCTTCTTTACATTATCCAATATAGTAACTCATCGTGAACTGATTATGTATCTCCTCTTAGAGGCCCCACATGTTCACTCGAGTAAATCTGATGTCAGATAGGAGTTTCCCCTGTTTCTTTACATGCTGTAACATGACAATCATGTTATCTCTTGTAAACTGAAAGCCTGTGCAGCATCTTCTGAATTTACATGCCTGACTAACATCTAGAGTCTTTCCGCATACCTATATGACTGTTTGCGTACAGTATTTGAACAACCCTTTAGGGCTTTGTTAGAAATAAAGAAGGAGTTCAGTAATACAGTGAATAGCATTGCTGCTTTGCACAGCTTGGACTCTGGTTCAATTCCTCGCTGTGATGAAGTTTTGGTTAAGTTGTTTTCCTTAGTCCAGACATTTGCTGTACGATTGATAGGTAATTCTAAATTTGCCCTGTATACCTGCATGTGTATATGTTTGACTGGCCCACTTATGATTGGTTCCAGCCTTCTGCCCATTGCTGATAAAGCTCTTTGTAACCCTGTAATGGGTTCAGAATATGGATAAATTCCTATGTATAGCTGTTTTCTTTCTCATTACCCATTTGCTTTAACCAGAAACATCCCTTTTCATGTTTTCTGTCATTTAATAATTGTCTTTTCTTGTTAAAATACCCACAGGTGTAATGACCTCTTTATCTCAGTCTTGAGATTAATAAATAAATTAATGAATAAATAAATAAATAAACGTATATTGTGCAGGAACTGGAAAAAAATGTACAGTATAAACATTTAGTTTTTATCACTGCCTGATAGCAGTGGGGAGAAAAGATACTCAGAGGCGCATCTTGGCACATGGTGGAGGAATGAGCCTGGGGCTAAAAGTGATCCAAAAAGTGAGCGCCTTGTGGAGGGGGTGGTGGGGATTTTTAATGATGGTGCTCAATTTTCCCACCATCTTCTTTTCCACAACAGTGTGTACAGGGATAAGATGTGATGGAGCAGGTTTTCCACACATCAAAAGACCTGAGTTTCCTCAGGAAGTACAGTCTGCTCTGGCCTTTCTTGTACAGTGCCACTATGTTGTCAGACCAGTTCAGTTTGTTGTTAATGTGAACCCTGTAGTACTTGTAGCTCAGACCAATTCCACATACTCCCCTTAAATGGTGACTGGTCTTAGAGGCTCTTTGGCACACAGGAACTCCACCACCAGCTCTTCTTCACCACCAGAATCGTGCAGGTATAGACAGCTGATGCTGTGGAGGCTCTGAAAGATGTGAAAGCTTTGTGAGTCACACTGCAAAGAAATTGAGCCACGGTATCATAGACCATCATACAGATCATACAGTCCCCACAAAGACATTGATCTGTTTTCAAGCCATAGACCAACAACAAGCCTTGGATCACAAAAGACTTAAAAGCCCTTGAAAGAAGAGAACCTTCAGGTTTGGAGATGAAATGAAGCAGGTGCAGTCAGAACTGAAGAAGCCACTCCAAAAGGGGAAAGCCCACTACAGAGACAAGCCAAGACTATCATTGGCTACACGCAGGTTGTAAAGCATAGAGAGGAGGGGAACAAGAACAGAGCAAATGACCTGAACTAGTTCTTCAACAGGTTTGACTTATTCTTGTCAGTACAGCCCTCCCCCAACACTGCTAGCCTTTGTGTGCAAACTGAGGAGGTTAATCCTAACTGCACCCTGCACAGCCTACAATGGCATCACACTTGTGATCTGTGGAAGAAAAATGAGACTTAGCGGTCACATAGTCATTTAGGGGTAATATGGTTATTGCACATAAAGTGTTGGGTATGCTTTCCCCACTAAAATATATCCTCTATCTTAGAAGTGGTATAAAAGGGTTACTAAATGTCAGAAACATGTTCAAGCATATCAGGAAACCAGATAAAGGCCAAGTGAACAGCAAACAACAAGAAGGTTCTGGGTGATGGGACGTTTGCTGACTATCATGCACCCAGTAAGACTTGACAGATGTCACATACACAGGAACTCAAGAAGTTCTGGAAAGTATTGTAAGGGCCAAGAACATAATAGTCTTTTACTTTTCAGTATGTGAGCTGGTTAATCTCCCGGCTAAAACATCTCATGTGTTTTGAACCAATCATAGTAAATTATAGATGAATATGTAAGCATTGTATCAGCACTGTTATGCAAATTTAGTTATCTATAAGAATGACTCTCTGTATCTGTTCTGTGACCATTTGCTGACAACCTTTGTCCCGAGCACTGTCCCTTAGTAGATTTCTGTAACAGGAATGCTCCCTCTTCAAGCATTTGCTGAAGAGAAAATAAAATATGCAGTGAACAAGTTTCCTCCTGTCTGTTTCCTGACTCAACGACTTAGTTCAGGATCTCCAGTCCTTGGACTGTGCTGATCAAGTGAGGGGAGAGCTAGGAAGACTCTGCAGTGCTACACACATGTGCCAGCCAGCACTGCAGGATCCTTCATCACCTTTTCTCTCTTTCCCTGAACTTGCAGAAGGTTCCTCAGCTGTGGAAAGCTGTGTGGTCCCAGTGCCAAATAAATGACTTTCCAGTGATCTCAAGGACTTCAGATTAGTTGCTCTTGCTTCAGAAATCATGAAGACTTTTGAGAGGCTGGTTCTAAAAAAACAACAACACCTGGTTTCTGAACAACTGGATCCTTTGCAGTTTGCCTACCAGACACATGTAGATGTGAAGGATATTTTCATCTGCATATTACACTGAACAGACTTTATTTGCTAAGGAGATTCAGGTCTTTTGTTGAGTGCAGCAAACTTCTGGAAATGTTCTATCAGTCCATAGTAGCCAGTGTGGTGTTCTATGCTGTGGTCTCCTGGGGGAAGCAACCTGAGCTCAAAAGAAGCACAATGGCTGAACAAACATATCAGGAAAGCCTGCCCCATCACAGCACGAATCCTGGGTTCCCTGGAAGCTGTTGTGGAGAAGAGGATGATGGCAAAATTGGATGCCATCATGGAAAATCTCTTCCACGAGCCCCTTTCTTGGAACACTTTTAGCCACAAGCTCACTCCACCCTGGTGTGCTAAGAAGAACCTCTGGGGGTCTTTTCTGCCCACTGCCAACAGGCAATTCAATGCTTCCACCTGAAGTACTCATTAAGTGATTGATTGATTGATCGATTGATTAGTTGTATTTATTATCTGTCTTGTCAGTCTGTATTCTTGTTCTTTATGTTTCTGCTGCTGTAAACATTTGAATGTCTCTATAGGATTAATACAGTTTTATCTAATCTAATATAAACAAATTCTGTTTTGCTGACGTTGAGTGGCAGGTGGTTTTCCCTGCACTACAAGACAAAGTCTTCCACAAGCCTCCTGCACTCTGACTCATCTCCATTATTAATAAAGCCTGAATCATCTGAAAGATTTATTGTGTGGAAGGCTTTATTTATATATTTATTTTCCACAAGTTTTCACTATACATGTTTGTAGACCTTACCATTTAGGTCATCTGTTGCATCTGTATAATTTAGATAATATAGCATATCATTATCAAACGCATTTATTTCAGTTCAAGGTAACATGGGATACCTTGCTACCTCAACATCAGTAGAAATAATTTTACATTAACCTTATTGAAGTGTTCAAGAGAATAACAATCTCCTGTTTTTACAGTGGCATAATAAATATGTTATGAGAGTTTTCAGATAAGGAAGACAGATGTTTTGAGGTAAGGTGGTGTTGCTTAATCAAAAAGAAATTAACAAAATTTAGCACAAAATGGAACAATATGCTTCCAGAAATCAAAAGCTGCCGTTAGGCTTGGAAATCCTCATTTGAGCCACTAGGTAGAAGCTCAGGCCTGTGGTGCGCTCTGTTCACAGAGCAACGCCTCCTTTCAGTGACCTCAGGATTTATGGCTGGGGGACTGGAAAAGGTGGAGTGAAATACCCTCACTGGGCATCTTTTCAGTACTGTAGAGGGAACAGAAGAAGACATAATTAGAGCCAGCACTCCCTCTCGACTTGGAGTGGTAGTACATACCTCAGATGAGCCTGGACAGTGATCTACTGACGCACAAAGGCGTCAAGAAATGCTACTGGGGCTCCATCATACCTACAGCAATATGCTTTTTATAATGCTTCACTGTGACTGATGTCTTATCATTAGCCAAGTCAGATTTCTTTTTCTGTTTTTGCAATTGTGTGTGTATTTGAGTGGGGTTAATGTTGCTTGTTGTAATATTTGTTGAGCTTCCCCACTTGGGACAAATAAAGGATGACGTCATTGATGAGTTACCAACAGTATGAGCTAGTTTTCCATATACAAATGAGTAGCTTTAGTGAAGTTGTAGGGCAGCCCATAAAAAGGGCAAGCCCGCCATAGTCACAATATCACTAACTAGTGCAGCTAAAGCAAACCTTCTTCTAAAGATACCAACATACATAAAAAAGTGATGAAATAAGCAGTTTGTTTGTTAAGTTGGGAATGGCAGCACTACTGTAAAAACTTTATTATTGACACGATACTAAGAGACAGTAGGACATTTCAAATGAATGTTTTCCGAAATAATACTAAAATGTGATTATTTATAAACAAAGTTTCATACATTGAATGCAGCTCAAAGTGTTTTATAAAAATACATCTTAGCTTAAAATATATACATAAAGATAAAAAAATATGCTGGTTAGACATACTAATTAAATATTACTGCAACTGCTAATACTTATTAATTAACATTATCATAATTAACATTTAAAAATAAATCAAATAAGCAAAGTATACAGAGTAATTTAAAACTTGCTAAATCTACTATATTTTTTCTACAAGTGAAAATAACTTATTATTTTTACAAACAAAAATTTAAGAATCCAAATCCTGGACAAAATAAACCCTTCCTGGGTATTGTACATTACATTCTTCAAGCCAGTGTCTGTAGTCTGCCTGGTTGCTCAAAGTGGATTGATTAAGAAAAGAAAATGCTACCCTGATTCACCAAGTTGTGAAATAATGTTGACCTCTCACTTTTTTCAGTAATATAAAACAAAAAGTAATCACCAGCTCATCCAAAAATAGCATGTGTGTGATCATGTTGTATTCAGAATACTGCAACGCATGCTCAGTGAGTTCAGATTGCTAAAAAATAAATAAATAAAGTAAGTAAGTAAGTAAATAAATAAATAAATAAATAATCCATTTAAATGGATTAAACCACCTACAAATGCTGTTTGGATATTCATGAAAGATATCGCAAGTAGTTTTTAAAAAATTCTCTTTAGTTTGTGAATGCAGCATGAGTTGAGACAGATCTTGCCACTTGAGGGAGCTTTTGCGAGATTACTTACTGTAATAGCCAGCTATGGCAACAGAGTATAACTGCAGCCCACAGTACCTATGACATCAATCACGTAATGACCACAACATCCTATACCTATTGTGTGTTGAGACCAATAAAGTCCAGCTGCAAAGAGCTGCTACATTGAGAAAATTGTCACAAAATTGTCACAATACTGCAGATCAGTGATGTTATGCGGCATGCCCAGTTACACTATGGTTAAGATTAAGGGTGTGGGAGGTTTATCTTACTCAAATAAAGATGACCATCAAGTAAAACTAAGTCATATAAAAACATTTTGTGATTGATGTTGTCGGCACTACTTAATTGGTGTCATAGGTATTCCTGGTTGCCTTTATACCCATCTCAGTCATGACAGTCCTTGAGGCTCTGTTGTGGTAAAATAGGAGACAAATTCTTAGAAAATATATGGTCACAGATGCAAGCAGCATAAATGGGTTGCTTGTTAGATTACCTCTTTTCTGGTATAGTGGGGATTCCTACACTCTGAAAGATTTACTTTCTCATATAAAAAATATAGGAAACGTATTGGAATTGTCCAAAAATTCGATTTTGAGATTTTGATGAATCTCAGTGTTTTAGACCTCCCTGAGTCCGAAAATACCCTTTTTGGAATTATATCTGTGTGTTTGTCTTTATGTGCTTATGTATGTAAACATGATAACTTGAGTATGCTTTCGCTTAGGTCAACCAAATTTTTCATGCAAGTATTAGGTATAAAACATAGATTTCTACCAACTTTTGAGCTATTTCTGCTAACCGGAAGTGGTACTTTACCTGAAAAGTTTCCCCAACAATATTAAAAATTTGTTAAATTCACATCATATTATGGTAAAGCACCACATTCTAAGCATTTTTTGTCTGTTTGCATTTTTTGAAAAAATGACCGATTTTCGAGATAATCACAATTTTCAGTTTGGCAGTCAAATAGTAATACATATATATTTGAGAACATTTTTGCTTTACGTAAATGAAATTTTTCTACAGATATTACATTACACACATTACTACAACTTTTGTCCCATTTCCGCTTACTGAAAGTGGTAATTTACCTGAATTGTTCACCAAAATAAAATTATCGTGGCAAATATTATAGTACAGCAAATCATTTTGGACATTTTTATCTCGTTACATTTTCACAGAAAGCATTCAGTTTTTTAGATAATTTCAGTTTTCGATATTAAAACATGTGAATATCAGCAGTGAAACATGTTGTGTCATGCCATTAAAAAATACTATGTTTACATAAACACCAGGAGCCTCATGTATAATCGGTGCATACACACAATGCCCTTTTCCACGCTTACAATGGAATGTACAAAAACTAAACTTGGCGTAAAGCCATACACATTCTCACGGCAGTTCAAACCATTGCGTATGCAAGTTTCCAGCTCAGGTTTACAAACCTGCAGCACCCAGCATCAAAGCAGTGCTTTTGTTCCTGTTTGGTTTCCCTATATTTTTTAGATTCACGTCCCTGACACAGCTTTATCAAATACACTGAAATTAGGTGCATATCATTTTTTTTAGCTTAAGGAATCTGATTGTAATCAACCTGTAACCATATAATGGTGCACAGAATGGCCAAACTATTCAAAATACCATAGCTGCTTTAGCGTTGTTACTCTCATTGCACCAATCAGAGTATTTTAACCCATTGTATCTCAGTGCACAATCACAGCTATACAGCAGCTGATTGGAAAGCTCAATGGCAGATTGTGTCAAGAGCGAAGAGAATTATCAGGATACGGCTTCTAGCACACACTGCCTCAGCCATGCAGACATTCTATTTGAACTTCTCCCATTCGGAAAATGCTTCAGAGCCTTTACTGTAGGGGCATCGTGTTTCAGAAATAGGTTCATCCCAAGAACTATAAACGCAATCAATCAGTCCATCAAGTGCTCCCAGTAGAAATGTTTGTACTTATAAGTACAATTACCTCACTGTAAGCTTGCATTACAGTTGTAATATTGCACAACCTGAGCCACTTATGCTTTCATATTGTATATTTTTCATTGTTTTATCATATTATTATTATTATTACTATTATTATTATTGTTGTTTTTGTTGTTGTTGTTATTTTACCATTTTATAGAAAAATAAGTTTATCGAGGATTTGCACTTTGAATCTCATTGTACATACAATAACAATAAAGGAATTCAATTCAATAGAAGAGAACGCATATTTACAGATGATGATGATTGGCTTCTAAGTTGATTTAGATTTCCAGACACTATCTTCTTGGAACTCATGTTATCAGTTTTAAGATGAAATGCAGTGAAGTATATGTATTACATTATACAGATAAATTTTAACTTCATTTAAATAATGTATACTGTTATTAATGCCCTGTGGTGGGCTGGCGCCCTGCCCGGGGATTTGTTCCTGCCTTGCGCCCTGTGCTGGCTGGATATAGGATATAGCAGGTTGGATAATGACTGACTGACTGACTAACTGACTGTTATTAATTATACGTGTGGACATGGTGGACAGTGGTAACAATGAGCTGGTGCCCTGTTCAGTAATTGTTCTTGCCTCTCGCTTTATGTTTGCTGTTTCTGCCACGACCCTGGATGGATAGATGGATGGAATAATTAAACATGTACTACGAAGATATTTCAGTGTTCCCTAAAAGTTCTGAAGTATCGGCATTCTAAACTTATAGATGGTTTAATATTTATTAAAGAGCTGATTTTGTGGTGATTGGTTACTTGGAGAAAGAAAAGGAATGACAGGAATTGGGGGTTAGTATGTTTGAAAGGGACAGTACTGCTGCAATAAATTATATATCGAGGGTCACGCACAACGCAGCAAGTATCTTGCAGGAGGCAGGAACAATCTCTGGACGAGGAGTCAGCTCATCATTGCCGCTGCACAACGGTGCCCCCTTGTTTAATACATGTTTTAATTCATTTCACATAAACATAATATCAAGTGGGCGGCACGGTGGCGCAGTGGTAGCGCTGCTGCCTCGCAGTTAGCAGACCCAGGTTTGCTTCCCGGGTCCTCCCTGCGTGGAGTTTGCATGTTCTCCCCGTGTCTGCGTGGGTTTCCTCCGGGTACTCCGGTTTCCTCCCACAGTTCAAAGACATGCAGGTTAGGTGCATTGGCAATTCTAAATTGTCCCTAGTGTGTGCTGGGTGTGTGTGTATGCCCTGCAGTGGGCTGGCGCCCTGCCCGGGGTTTGTTTCCTGTCTTGCGCCCTGTGTTGGCTGGGATTGGCTCCAGCAGACCCCCGTGACCCTCTAGTTAGGATATAGCAGGTTGGATAATGGATGGATGATATCAAGTATACATCTTAGTATTTAAACTGTTCAGAGAGATGTAATATCATGAATGTAATGTATTCTGTGTCCTGTCAGCATAAGAGAATGCCCGTTTAAGAAACACGTAGTGATTCACACATATACAGTACATAGAAGAATGCATAGAATACAAAGCATTTAACGTGCTACTTTAGTCATGATGGGATTTGAGAAACTAGTAAATTAAACATTGATTTTAACATTAAGTTTATGATGTTCTACTTTAATGACAATATAAACTATGAGATTTAAGTGGACCTTTTTTCATGTGTCCCTATTTTTTTTTCTCTGTACCCATATATGCTTCTGTATGACACTCAGGCAATGACTCACCTTCTTATGGCGACTTTGATATCTGACCACTTCTTTTTTATTTCGGGTACTGTGCAACTTTCTGAACTTGAATTTTCGAGTTTCTCCGCACTCTGTATCACTCGATTGACTTCTTTTTGTTGTTTATACTACTGGTTAAGCGAACAAATAGTAAGTTTTTTCTTGCCTTAACTACGCATTTGCTGAAATTCTTTTTTTCACATGCATTGTCTTTTAACCGAACACTGAATGGAAATGGCTATTTATATTGATTTGCATATTAAAATATGTGAAATTCTGGGAGGAGTCGGGGTAGGGCAGCTAGAACATGCATAAGTGTTACTGTTCACGCTGACCAGGATGTATGTAGTGCGAGAAGTTGGCTTACGCACAATTTTGTGCATCTGAATTTTTTGTGCATACACATATTTCCACTTTTGTCCATACACCATGTTTTAGTGTGAATTCTATGAACACCATTATGCATGAGGCCCCAGGAGTTTACTGTAGTAGGTCCTACTACAGTGCAAAGGTACAGCAAACTGATACAGTTCGAAAGGTGCTTTATTTACATTTCAGCATTTTTATATGCAGCTACCACTGAAGAAAGTTGTGGGTATCTGGGCAGAGGTCACGGAGTAGAGCTCATACATATCCTTAAAGGGTTGATTGTCCTGGGCACATTTAGGTACCCCATAGGTAAATCTACAGAAAACAGAGTGTTGTCAGCCCTGCACAGTATGTTGTCACAAAGAGCACAAGAGACTGTGAGCAGATTAAAGTATTTTATGTTACAGAAACGATTGCAAATTATGCTAAATAAAGTACTAAGCATTTTACTTTTAAAAATAATTCCATTTGAAAATTTCACAGTATTTTTGTTTCCTTATGTGAGTTGAGTTGAATTTATTATTATTTGCACAGTAAACAAACAGTCACACTGTAACATGAAAATCTAACTCTGCATGCTCTTCCTGCCACTGATATAAACAAAATAACCACAAGACAATGCAATTAATGTGCTAATAGTCAGCACACATTAGACAACCCTGTGCTCTGATAAGGCGAAAAGACAATATTCCTTCAGGGATTAATACAGTGTACCAAATACCAAAATAACAAAATAGAAGAAAATCAAGTGTCTGCTATAATACAGCAGTGCATTGCAAGCATATATTAGTGCAAATACTATGAGTATTATGTAAACATATACATCAGATAGTGAGATTAAAACCAAATCAAAAAATATCTAATTCTGATATCATGTGAACAGAGCAGGTAAATTACTGGCTGGACCTATGTACCTAAGTCAGATATTGTGAAAGGAAACAGTAATAAATGGGAATCATTAACAACTCTAATTGCCTGGATAAAAACTGTTCCATGGTCTTGTAGTCCTTGATTTCACACTCCTATAGCATCTGCCTGATGGTGGCAGTATGAATAGACTGTGTTGGGGAAGGGTGTTTTTCTTTAGAGGGAGGGCTTTGGGGACTTCTGATGACTCTATTGTGGTAAATGTCCTCCAGAGATGGAAGAGCTCTTCCTGAAGTGGTTTGGGCAGTCCTGATCACTTACTGTGCAGAGCAGTTACCAAATCAGACTTTGATGGCATTCGTGAGCATGTCCTAAATAGTGCTCCTATAAAAGCTACCAAGGATTTTCACTGGCATGCCATATTCCTTTAGCATCTTCAGGAAGTACAAATGCTGTTGAGATTTCTTTACTAATTGAAATGTGCTGTGGGGCCTGGTAAGGTCCTCACTAATATAAACAGAGTGAAATATAAAAGCGGTGGTGTATGCTGCTCTCTCCTTCCTTTAGGTCCACAATCATCTCCTTTGTTTTACTAACATTTAAGGAGAGTCCTGGTACCACGTTATCAGATTTACCATCTTACTCCTGTGGTCTGTCTCATCTCTCCCAGTAATCAGTCCAGCAATTCTGAGCTCATCACCAAATTTGATGAAACTGGTATTATTCTGGGAGGTAAACTCAGTCACTTGTGAAGAGATGTAAAGCAGGGGGCTTAGCACACAGCCCTTGGGGATCCCAGTCTTTAAAACCCATATGTTGGAAATGTGGTTTCCAATTCGGTCTACCTGAGGTCATCCTGATAGAACATCCAAAACCCAAATATAAATAGTGGATAGCAGACCAAGTGTGAGGAGCGTCTCCGTCAGTTTTGATGGTATCACTGTAATCAATAAATAGCATTCTGACATAACTATGCTGGCTGTGAAGGTGAGAGAACTACCTTAACAGGAATACTGAAGCATCGTCTGTGGACCTGTAAGCAAAAAGAAGAGGGTCTAGTGTGAATCTCTGGATATAAGTCATAACTAGTCTTTCAAAGTACTTCATTATAATAGGAGTCAGTGCAACCGGTCGATAGTCATTGAGACAAGTCAATGAACTTGTTTCATCATGATAGTCACAGCAGTCAATGTGAGTACATGTCTAGGAATTTTATCTGCACCCACAGCTTTCCATGAGTCTATTCTGCTCAGTGTCATGTCCGTATACACCACTGAGACAGTGAATGGTGGATTCTGCATGTCTCTGATCACCAGTCCATTCCTATGTGTTATGAAGCAGGCATAAAAGTAATTTAACACATCAAGCAGTGTGACGTAGCATTGGAATTCTCCTCAGTTTTGTCCCAGAAAGTCTCTAATCTTGTGTAGTCCCTTCCACAAACACTGGGTGCTAGCATTGGTGTAATAACACCCCAACTTCCTCCTGTGTTCTCTTTTAGCCTCTTCGATTGCTCTACACGTTAGTTACGTCTGACCTTTCTGTAGTTACCAGCGCTGCCTGAGAAAATATAGCAGGACACATACAGCTTAGACCAAACTTCACAGTTTTTCCATGGTTATTATAGTTCATTTTTAGAGGTTCATATACAGTGCCTATAAAAAGTTTTCAAATTTTCTAGTTATACAAAATTGAATCACAATGGATTTAATTAGGCTATTTTAAGATTTATCAACAGAAAAAGACTCTAATGTCAACTATGAGAACTCTAAAGAAGTTACAAGTTTTCACTGACTGAGATTGGAGAGGCTGTGCAGACAACAACTTGCTTCACCAATCATAGCTTTATGGGAGACTTGCAAAAAGAAAAAAGGCACATGACATCTTGGCTAGAATTTTCCATAAGGAACACTGGGTACTCTGAAGTCAAATAGAAGAAGATTCTATGGTCTGATGAGACCATAATCAAGCTTTTTGGCCATTAGGTTACATTGATTACTACACATTGTCAAACACACACCATCCCCACCATGAACCATACTGGTGACAGCATCATGCTGTGGGGATACTTCTCTGCAGCAGGCCCTGGAAGGCTTTTGAGGGCAGCAGATAATATGAATACAACAAAACAGGGAAATCTTGGAGGAAATCCTGATGCAGTCTGATGGAATTCTACGCCTTGAGAGAAGATTTGTTTTCCAGCAAGATAACATCCCCAAGCATAAAGTCAAAGCTACGCTGGAGTGACTTAAAAACAATGTTAATGTCCTGGAGTGGTTGAGTCAGAATCCAGATCACAATCCATCTGAGAAATTATGGCTGGACTTAATAAAGGCTGCTCACTCATAATCCCCTTGCAACCTGACAGAGCTTGAGCAGTTTTGCAGAGAAGAAGAATGGGGAAAAATGGCAGTGTCCAGATGTGCAACGCTAATAGAAAAAGTCCTGTGCACAGACACTCAAGGCTGTCATAGCCGTATCTATTAGATACTGAGTTGAAGAAGGTAAATATGTATGTAATCAACAGTTTTTTGTTTTATGTATTTTATTTAATTTAGATCACTTTGCAGAGATCTCTCTTCACTTTGACATTAAAGAGTCTTTTATTCTGTTGATCAGCATCAAAAATACCAAGATAAATCCACCATAATAGAGTATTGTAGAACAATAAATATTAAAACATACAAGGGGCAAGTACTTTTTATAGGCACTGTATAATAAGAAAAAACAAACGGGCACGATTAACTGAATGGTATTCTTTCATTTTTTCACATTTCTTATGTTTTATGTTCTAAGAAGAAAATTAAAGTCAGAGAAAAGTAGTCATCTCAGGTGGCACCGTGGTTTGTGCAGTAGCCTCACTATTTAATTAGCAGCCCAGCCATTATATGCTTGTTCTCCTTCTGCCTTCATGAGATTTTCATGTTTCCTCTGGTGATTTTTTGTGTCTAAATCAGCCTGGTATGAGCAGATGTCCTATGAAGGACTGGCCTCCTGTGTATGCTTGGTTCCTGTCTTGTGCCCAAGGCTACCTAAACAGTTTACAGCCCAGCATCCTCCAAAAAATCGCCAATGACACTACGAGTGATTTATATATATTTATTATTGTTCTTGGCAAGGTTTGGGGCTTAGTATTCTAAGTTCAGTTCCATAAAATATTCTTCATGTGAAAGGTTAGCAGTGCAGTCAGCATAATTTTAAATCTGACCAGAGATGGAGGCAATAATATTCAATTTATGTTAGCTGTAACACAGTATTTATTACGTGTTAAATAAAAAAACATGCACCATAAAACGAAAAAGAAAATCTGAAGGGGTTTAAGAACTTAATGATAATTCAGAATACCTGACAAATGAGTGGATCTCAATGTTTTACCATAATTGATGGAATTTCTACAACAGAAACAGAAAAAAAGTCTATAGTCCGACTTACTTAAAAATGCCACAAGATGGCAGCATTGCTTTAGTAGAGACTTCAATGTAATTTTCACAGAAATGTACCACTATGTAGTGTCTGGATGAGAAATAACATACTAAAAACATAATGCTGCAAGATAAATGATTCTTTTATACATTTGTAATTATTTTATATGGGATGTTTTACTGAAATTTAACAGATTTTGATTTTTTTTTCAACAAGTATACAAACCAATGAAGAAAACTTACACATGTATTCATTAAATTCTCACTCTGCTTGTTACAATCCCGCGACCCTGTAAACAAGGGAAAGAAGCCCATTGAAAGGCAAACTCACACATACACTACTAAAGTTTACAAATCTCAATCAATCTAAACTGCAAAATGCTGAGATTTTGGTTGAGACTATAGGATGATGATGTAGTCATAAAAAAATTGTGTAAAATGCATATGGACAGTGCTTTAGTCAAGATATGAACCCATGAACTACTGAAACTGGACCCAGTAAAGACTTGAATTCAGCAACGGTCTAATAAGAGGATTAGGTCAGAATTAAGTGTGGAATTCAACTTCAATGCCATTATGAAAGTCTTCAAATCAATCCATTCATTCATTTCAATTCCATTTTTGGAAGAATTAAGTGGACAGGACAGGCAAGCTTTGTTGGGCTGTATGGCCTGTTCTCATCTACAACAACAACAAAATTTATTTATATAGCACATTTTCATACAAATGATGTAGCTCAAAGTGCTTTACAAGATGAAGAAAGAAACATTTCTAAAAATAAAAATATAAAAATAAGTTTAGGCAATACTAAATAACAAAGAATAAAGTAAGGTCTGATGGCAGGGAGGACAGAAAAAACAAAACAAAACAAAAAAAAACACTAGAGAAAAAAAACAAAATCTGCAGGGGTTCCAAGGCCACGAGACCACCCAGCTGCCCACTGGGCATTCTACCTATCATAAATTATCTAAATCAGTCCTCATAGTTTTCATGATGATGGTCATTGGGACATCTGGCCTTCAATCCATCCATGTACGGACTGAGTGGTGCCTTAATCAGGTGGTGGTGGTGATGCAGATCGTCACCACAAAAAAACAGAAAAAGAACAGCAGAAAAAGTAGGGGTTAATATGGATTGCTTTTGATCCATCAATGTAGGGACAGAGTAGTGCCTTAATCAGGTGGTGGTGGTGGCTCAGATTGCCACCAGAAAAAAAGTAGATCAGAAACAACAAGATTGTTCTAATGTTGTAGTGTTCATTCTTAAGCTCACCTAACCAAGTCATGGGTATAAAACAACCTGCCCTAAACAGGGTTCAAGCTGATCCCAGGACATACTTGCATGCACTCCCACACTTTCACAAGTCTAATTTAGAATCATCATTTAAGGTAACACACATGTCTTTGAGGATGCTGGAGGAAAACTGGAGCACCTGAAAACAAGCTGAATTGGACCCAGAGACAATGTGCAAACTCCACATGGACGATGACTAAAAGTAAGAATTGAACTGAGGATTCTGGATCCACTGGGCAGCCACACTAGCCACTTCAACACTGTTCCACCCATGTCATATGTGGATTGTCTGAACTTTAAAGTTTCAGATTTAATGGGTCTAAGAGAAACAACAGATATTCGATAGCAATGTACGTTTTTGGTACCATGTTAATCAATTTTGTATTAAGTACTTACACTTGAAGTTAACAGTCATTTCTGAGTTGGAAAGGTTTTTTCTGTTAGCAATTAATAAAGTGAAGAGAACTTAATTGTTAGTAAATACACGCTTTGAACACACGATATTTCTGTTGGGTTGTTAAACTATAATACGATTTTTAATTGTGATTGCCATTTGTTCTGAAGCAAAATGTGCAAGAAGGCCTCAACATGGCACACCTTTCATTTTCAACTTCTAGTAAAGTCTCACTATGTTGTCATAGAAACTGCCAACTAACAGCAACTAGGGAAAAACTACAAATTTAGCAGTATATCTTTGTAGCTTGGAGCATATTTAGGAGAAAGGTAATTAAAATGAAAGCTAACATTGACTAACTCCTTAAAAAAATCAACTGTGGATGGACAGAATCCAAACATGAATATGCTGTTTTGTCAGATGCATTATCTTTAAAGAGAGTTCTGTAATTTACAATATAAAACATAGAGTGTATACTGTTTTTAAAGTAAAATGTTTTTAGAGGATATTTTTAAACAAATACCCAAGAAGACAAGCTTTTAAAGAATTGAAAAGGTCATATCTCTGAGTTATTTTGTAAATGGATTCCAAAGCATTAAATCATAAAAGCAACTATGACACATTTCTTTGAAGGTGTAGAAGACACTGGCTGCAGAATACTTAATACGTACAAAACAAAAAAACAAAAAGAAGGCAGTACACTAAACTTTAATGGAACAGAATCAGCTCATAATCTTCTAGAAGAGTGGTTCCCACTTTGGGGACCCACTGTGGCTGCAGGTTTTTGTTCCAATCAGATTCACAATCGGTGATAATAATCGATAACAACTGATCTCATTTAATTAGCTTGTCTTTTTTACTCTTCTCTTATTCTCTATTCAGAATGGGTTTTACATTTATAACACATTTAGAAATATTTCTGTTTTTTTCTAAAGCAATAAATGCTTAACTCGCTTTTGTTATTTTTCCATTATTTTCCCCTTTTCCTGTGTAATTTGCTCCCTTCATTTAACCCTAATAGTGACAATTAACAACCAGCAGAGCAGACACCCGCGATGACGAAAGCAGCAATGACTTCAGTGTCAGATTCACTAATTAGTAAACAATTAAATAAATAGCCAGAACATCTCGAAAAGCAGAATTAAAACTAGGTTGAAAATACCGTTAATGACTTAAACAGAAACTACATATTCCCCATATAACAGCTTATTACATTTTACCAAACTTAGTGTGAAATTTCTACATTGATCCCAAAACAAAGAAACTGGGAAATAATGACTAACTTAATTAGGCTAAGAGTCCAATAATAAATGGAAGTTGGTTGGAACAAAAACCTGCAGCCACAGTGGGTCCCCAAGATTGAGTTTGGGAAACACTGTTCTAGAACAGGGGTTGGCAATGTCGGTCCTGGAGAGCCACAGTGGCTGCAGGTTTTTCTTCCAACCTAACTTCTTAATGAGAAGTCAGTTATTGCTGACGAAGCACTTATTGCTTAAGTGACATTTTGACTCTTCATTTTAGTGGTCTTGCTCGTTAAGGGTCCCCAACCTTAATTGCTTATTTCAATCATAAACAGCTGCATTCGCTGTTTTAATGGCTCCTTATTAGCAATAAGATGTAAATAACAAAGCAGCCAGACAGTTCTCCATCTAACTTGTTTCCATTTACATCTCTCTGGGTTCATCATGCACTGTTTGATTTAATAAAACACTAAATAGAAAATGATTCGTTTAAGGCTTCAAATCATTTGGATGATATCTTTGGAAAGGAAAAAATCTACGATATAAGAACCTGGCATTGCAGACTAACAAGCTATAAAATTAAATAAGGTTTGAGATTGGCAAGGATTGGTTTCTAATTAAGCAATTGTTTTGGAATGAAAATCTGCAGCCACCACAGCTCTCCAGGACTGACATTGCCCACCCCTGTTCTAGAACATTAAAGTTTGGGACTATAAAGCAGATGTGCAAAGCCCAAATACTCCCAAAGACATTCAACAGTATTTACAGTGCTTTTGAAAAGTATTCACCCCGTTGGTAGTTTTCACATTTTATTGTTATACAACACTGACAGTGGATTTAATTTGGCTTATTTTAAGACTGATCATCAGAAAAAAAGATTCTTTAATGCCAAAAATGAAAACAGATATCTTCAAAGTGGTTTAAATTAATTATAATATAAAATACAAAATAAATGATCTCACAAGAATTTGCCTCCTTCAATATGAGTCTCCTAAGTCATCATTGGTGCTACCAATTGATTTTAGAAGTCACAGAATTAGTTCAATGGAGATCACCTGTCTGGGGTTTAAGATGAATTTTAATATAAATGCTCCTGTATCTGAAAGATCCAACTTATGGTCAGTCAGTATTGTGGACAGATCTACACAATGAAGACAAAAGATTACTTTGGGGAACTCACTGAATAGGGGATTGAAAAACACAAGTCTGAGGACGGAAACAAGAATATCCCTTGGAGTCCAGTTAAATTAATCATTAAGAAATGGAAAGAATATGAAAGAACTGCAGAGAAGGCCTTTCACAAAAACTGAATGATCATGTAAGAAGAAGACTAGTGTATGAAGCCAGCAAGAGACCAGTGATAACTCTGAAGGAGCTACAAGCTAAAGTGACTTCATTAGAGTGGAGAGGCTATGCAGACAACAACTGTTGCCCGGGTGCTTCACCAGTCCCAGCTTTATATGAGAGTGGCAAATAGACAGCCATTGGTAAAAAAAAAAAGAGGCACATGACAGCTTGGCAAGAATTTGGCAGAAGGCACCTGGGAGACTCTGAAGTCAGCTGAAAGAATGTTCTATGGTCTGGTGAGACTAAAATTGAGCTTTATGGCCACCAGAATAAATGTCATGTTTGAACGCTGCACATTACCAAACCACAAACATGATTTTTAAGTAGTTGTCTTTTAATTAACTTCAGAAAGTTATGAGAAGTTACGACCACTGATCTGAAGTCATTAAATGTTTTTGGGTGTGTAGTTTTTGCTATTGGAATAACATTTGCCTGTTTCCAGAGTCTGGGCAACCTGCTGTAAATCCGGAGACATATCAGATTTGGAGTGGAATATGGGAGAGAAATGATCTGCACAGGAGTGAAGCAGATACCCACTTGTTTTGCTGTGTGATTTTAGTTTATTGAAGGACCTTTCTTACATCATTCTGGTCATTGTGGGCTGACTCTTGACTCTGCTCCTGAATCTGGTCTTGTGGTGAATAATTTCTGAAGCAAAAATCCTGCATCTCTAACCTCATTCAGTGAATTTTTAAGCTATCTGATAGTCAACGTGATTCCTTTATTTGGTATGAATGCCAACCATCATCTTCGAACCATTCCACAATGACTATATGTACCAATGAATTTATTTTCATGAACTGTATAAGTTTCGATACTTTCAATTCCTGACCTGCTCATTGCATTTCAATTTAAATATAAAGTTATGCATTTCATATTTATAACATACTTTATGTGTAATGGTGGTGCAGTGGTAGCGCTGCTGCCTCGCAGTTAGGAGAACCGGTTTTGCTTCCTGGGTCCTCCCTGCGTGGAGTTTGCATGTTCTTCTCGTGTCTGCGTGGGTTTCCTCCAGGTGCTCCAGTTTCCTCCCACAATCCAAAGACATGCATGTTAGGTACATTGCCGATCCTAAATTGTTCCTAGTATGGGTGTGTGTGTGCCCTGTTTGTTCCTGCCTTATGCCCTGTAATGGCTGGGATTGGCTCCAGCAGACTCCCATGACCCTGTGTTAGGATATAGCAGGTTGAAGAATGACTGACTGACTGACTTTATGTTTAATGATTTGAATATCTTTTTGGTGGAATTGAAGAATGTGCAAATGGAATTCAGGTAGTTTGGTTGAAAACTGTACTAGCTGGAAAGGTTCTCCATTGGACTCATTGTCATGTCCAAATATTTGTTGTTGCTGGAGAAGTAAGAGGGTTTATAGGAAGCAGTCTGAAATACCTGAAGACCCAATTGATCAAGTCTTGAATTAAAACTCATAAGTTTCAATGAAAAATCAATAATTTATTAGAGGCAGCATAATCCAGATATTTATGAAAAATTACGTGCTTAGGTTGAAGTATAAGAAAATACATTTTTAAGAAAATTAGGGATATCACGTTGTGGCAGAGGGCTGGGGCTCCTGCCCAACTGGGATGCCTGGAGGATCGAAGGATCAGGAGAGGGATAATACCTCCTCCGGGACACGAGAAGGCAGCTGCCCTGGTTTGCTTTGGGGCCATGGAGCTTGGAAGCTCAACCCTGTGGGGGCCTATGGCCACTACCAGGGGGCACCTGGATGGTTCCAGAGCCATGGACTGTAGCACTTCCGCCACAACAGGAATTTCTGCTGGAACAGGAACCAGGTACACCCGGAGTGTTTCTGGGTGCCCATGCAGCAGGAGGTGCTGCAGGAAGGTCATCAGGGAGCACATCTGGGTGCATTATAAAAGGGGCCGCCTCACTCCATTCAGGGAGCCGGAGTTGGGAGGCAGAGGACAGAGCTTGCGAGGAGAGGAGTGGAGTGGAGGAGGCCAAGGAGAAAGAAGATGGAGAAGAAAAAGGACTGAGCTTTATTGGGGTTTGTGCACTATGTGTACGAGTATTGTGCTGAAGAAAGAGGGGAATAAACGCGTGTGTGTTTTAGACTTCTGTGTGTCCTGTGTCTGTCTGTGTCCGGGCATCATTCACAACATACTACTTTTAATAAGGTAATTGCCTTTAGTAACTATTCAAAATGATTTCTCTACATAAAATAAATATAATATTATAATTGTGAAAACTTTATATGTATTGAAAACTTTATTTCACAGCTGCTCCTATCATCACTGTCAATCCCAGATTTATTTAAAAAACTAATTTTTTATAATCAATAAGGTAAAATAATAATCTTAATTCTTCTGGTTTTAAAGCTTAACTTTTATCCCAATAGACTTTAACATATCAAATGTGTTGCAGTTTTACATCGGAATGGCAAAAATACCAAAAAAAGGACAGAGCTTTTGAAAAAATATAAGAGACAGGCAGACAGCTTTGGTCCTTCATATACAGTTGAGGTGACGCAGTGTTGCAAGCTGGGGTTCTGCCCAATGTCATTTAAATTTTCTTTACTTCATCCAATGAGAAAAACTCCTTATTTCACAGAACATCATTATATACTCATTCTTGTCTGAGTGGCAGGCAAAATAGAAGAAAAGGCTATCAAAAAATAGGAACAGTATGTTTAACAAGTTAAATGAAGTAAATGGCAGGCGTTACCTATCAGCACTTTACAAGTTTGTTTTGCACCATTGGCAAAGTTTCAGTAAACCTTTGAAGTAATACTGCTATTGCAAAAACAAACACGCAAACAAATAAAAAGTAAGTTGCAGCAATGTTTCAATTATTATATAAGTTAAATACAATATAATTTCAGGTCTTCTCAGATAACTGCTGATATTTCATTATCCTATTATTTAGCAGTACTACTTTTCCTTTTTGTCCATTTTATTTCTTGACTTTTTGTAACTATAAATCTTTTAAAAAAAACAAAAAACAGGTAAGGATAAATATAAAAGAATATGAAATATTATTAAATAGGTATAGTAGCACATGGACAACATGGCAGCACTGTCACTGCCTTTGTTATTATTATTTATTAAGTCAGTGGGTTTTCCCTGATTCTCCTCCCACATTCTAATGACTTGCAATTTACTTGGTGTAGCAGACATGTGTTAATGTGTGTGTTAGTGTGTGTGTGTGGTGGGTGTACGTGAGAGAAGGTGGTTTGTGGTGGAGTGCCCACAATGCCATGATCGTCTCAACTTCAACAGTAGCAGTGGATTAAGAAAATGGATGGATGAATATTGAAGGGTGCAAAAAAATTATGAGTTAGCAAGTATGTAATTTGTGTAAAAACAAGTCTTGCTATTTAAAACTTTTAACTTTATTAGTGAAATTAGGGGTGGCACAGTGGCGCAGTGGTAGCACTGCTGTCTCGCAGTATGGAAACCATACTTTTGTTCCTTTAATTTGGTTTGCATCCCAGGTCCCCCCTGCATGGGTTTTGCATGTTCTCCACATGTCTGCGTGGGTTTTCTCCAGGTAGTCCGGTTTCCTCCCACAGTCCCACAGAAGGTTAGGTCGATTGGAGATACCAAATTGACCTGATTGTGTGTGTATGTGTGTTCACTCTGTGATGGACTGGCAGACTGGCGACCTGTCCAGGGATTGTTCCTGCCTTGTTCCCAGTGCTTTCTGGGATTGACTCCAACCTCCCTGTTACCCTGCTCAGGATGAAGTGGGTTTAGAAAAGAGATGGATGCTGAAGTTAATATCTTATTTTACATACATACAGTATATATTCATTGTATTGTATTCACATTATCAGCTCTATACTGTAATTAAAAGGTGGAAGAGTGATGCGGTTATTTGAACATCTTGATTTAAATCAGCTCTGCCTCTGCCTGTGTTGTATTTGCATGTTCTCCCTGTGCTCTTGAGCATTTTCTCTTGGTTCTCTGGCTCCTCCTCCTGTCCCAAAGACTTGCAGCTTAGGGTAATTACAGACTGTAAACTCCCCCCTTACTAATGCGCCTGGATGTGTATACCAGTGTGCCATGTAAGAGATTAAGAGACTGATGCCCCATTCAGTGTTGGTTCCTGCTTCCTGACTTGTGCTTAATACTGCTAGAACAGCTTACAGACCCCATTCTTCCTAACACTAAAAGAAAAACAAGTTCAGAAAATGGATGAATGATGTGAAGACAACCATTGTGAAAGGTGTTCTGTTATTCACAGAGTGACTGACTGATGTATGCACATAAAATAAACCTGCTAAATATTTATGCAATTAATGTCTAGGACAATGAGTCTCTTTGAGATTTGAAAACCCTATTGAGTACATAATTTGTGAGAAAAGGGTATAATTTCACAGGCCTTACACTGTAAATCTCATTATGAGTAATGCATAATATATCCATTTATTTAAAAATTATAGACTAACATTACCATTCACTAAATCTAAAAAAAAAAATCCCAATTCACAGTACACACAAATACTGCTTTCAGTAGCCCGAGATTTCAAGTAGATCTTTACACTTTACTCAGTGTAAGCTTATATAAAACAAAAAGATCAAACATCAATTATTATGTGATGTTTTCAAGCACAATTAAATATGTTAATAATAATAATACAGAACTGAGGACACATGACTTGGTGTGTGATACAAATTAGGAATGTTTTCTAAATGTATTCTAATCAAGTAAACATACAAATACGCAGTGGCCTCCTTATTTTAGTAGTGTTAAGCTGTTGTTCTGTATGTTAAAGCTGCTCATCAATATTTCTTTAAATATTTCTATCTCTCATCATTTCATACTTGAAATCTGCTAAGACATGCTTTCACTCCCCTAGACAACATGTCCTGAATGATTTCCTCATCAGATAGGTCAAGCCATGTACTGACTGGCATTGTGCCTCTGTGTTTTCTTTGTTTACTTCGTTGTTCTTCCAGTCTGTGAGATTGTTACATGGACAAAATTGGAAAGCTTTAAATAAAGAACAATATAAATTCATATGGCAACATTTCTGCATTTAAATCTATAAAAAACATTACTGCTTTTATTTCTGATCAGGTGTGCAGAATACGTAGCACAGTAAAGACCATAGTAGCCACTAGGTGGGAGTATTAGCATAGTCTTCTTAAGAGGTAACAGTCGGGAGGATTTAATAGGCTTGATTACAGGGTGAGTTGTGGTTTTTACTCATTTAATAGTTATAGACATGTCTTCTAGCAAAGTTCCTTTCAGTAAAGGGATTGATTAATGGATTCACAGTTGTATTTGCTTGATAATTGAGATCTTCTATAATGCATGTTACTGTCGGTTCTGAATGGCTGTAACATCATATGGACATTAGATGCCTCCACTAGCGTTTCAAAGGTGAAGCTGAGACAGACTGAGTTGAAGCAGAGTGTTTAGGCACAACACAGTTTGGTCTGGTGTGGAGCTGACAGGGGTGACACAGGAATATGGATGGGCTTATGAGAAAAAAGGGATTGAGAGAGTTGGTGGAAGGTGGTAAAAGGCTGAGTACAATGTTGGAATATCAACAATTGAGAACCTGTGCGGGAAGATCAAGACAGGCACCGTGAAATTTGGTTTCCCATTTATCATTTACTTTAATCTCTCCCTTTTTTAATCTCTTTCTTGTATGTCATTTTTTTTTAATAAACTGACAATATTTGATAATTGTGAACTAATTTGTCACTTATTTTACATTAGAGATACACTAATAGGGAGTGTGCCATAATATTATTGACACATGGAGACAAGTACAGTTATGACAGCCAGTGCCAGACGAAGTCCATATGGAGCTCTAGGACACTACTTGAGTTGCCAAAACGGTGCCCCTTGGTGTCAACGCTCCTTAACTTTCATAAACCCCACCCCTCGGGTGATGGCACCCTATGTTACCTAATGAATAGTGATGAGCGAGCACCAAAGTGTTCGGGTGTTCGGTCCAAACACATTGCCATGTTCGTGTGCTCTACTGAGCACCCGAGTATAATCTAAGTCAATGGGAGACAACCAGGCACCCCCTGCTCTGAAGAGGGGAGGGTGCCCGGTCCATTGGAAAAGGTCAGAAAGTGACAGAAACACCACCCAAATGGACCAGGAACAGCATGGGGACGATGTCTGGATACATCTTGGACTCCCAAGTCGCTGCTGGGAACCAGTTTGTCCGAGTTGTACGCCACTTTTACAGACTGACAAAAACACGGCCAAAACCCCCCAAAAAATCAATTTTACAGGAAAAATGACGCTCTAAAACATTATATGCCAGTGCCTGCAGGTGAGCTGACGCTCTAAAACATGACGTGTTCCAGCCAGCCAATCACTGTAATGCCAGCACCTGACATGGCTACTGGCATTACAGTGAGGGCAGTACTTACCTGCCTCTTGATTGGCTGTCTCCAACCCGCGAAACATGCGGGGCGGAGACTCGAGCATGGCGCAAGAGCACATGTGGTGTTCGTTCGAGTAGCGCCATGCTCCGAGCATAGCGATGCTCGAGCCAAACACATGTTCGCCAAGCATGCTCGCTCATCACTACTAATGAATTTACTGTCTCTAGTAATAGCCAGTCCTAGGAAGTTAATGTTAATGTTAAATTCACATAAGTGTTTGCTTAATTACAGTAACGTGTAAGTTTTGCAGTGCGGTGGGCTGGCTCCCTGCCTTGCGCCCTGTGTTGGCTGGGATTGATTCCAGCAGACTCCCGTGACCCTGTAGTTAGGATATAGCGGGTTGGATAATGTATGGATGGATGGATGTAAGTTTTGCATAGCAACACAGATAATGGAAGATTCTGTTTTATTTCCTATAACCCAGTGTGTTAATTGAACGTTCCTAATATCCTGCAGTAACATTACAGATGGATAGAGTAGAATGAGTTTGCAAAAGGAAAGTTATAGAGGCATATACTTTTCTTACCATAAATGTACATATAAAGAAATTTGAAGAAATGTAAACAGAAACATTATTAGAAAGAAGTTTATTCTTTATTTTAGTGTGAACTGTTTTGCTTTGAATTTCACTAAGGTTTTTAAAACAAATACACTTAAAACTCTATTGAGGCAAGATTAGTTTCCACCCGGAGGATTTTTAGGACCAATTCAGATGAGGGGATGAGAAATTGTGGCTTCTACGGGGCACAGCAGCTCCCCACAAAACTGATACAGACAGACAGCCGGCACACACAAGGATTTTATTAAAGCATGGAAAACGTTTTTTTCCATCCCCCACCAATGCACAGTATACAGCACAGTATTAAACACACAGCAACATCTTTTCTTCTTCTTCTCTTCTCCTTCCTTCCGCCTCCAATCCCCCTCAGGCAAGCGTTGTCCTCTTCCTCCTGAATGAAGGCAAAGCGGCTCCTTTTAAGTGAACCCAAGAAGTACTGGGGGCTTGGCCCGGGAGCACTTCAGGGTAAGGCTGCAGTCCAATTAAGTAGAATCTCAGTAGCCACAGTACACCCTGGTGGCCCCCATGTTACCCAGCTGGCTGAATGACCAAAGTCCCATTAAGCCCTGTAGGAAACCACGGCACTGTCGCAACCCAGGGAGGTGGTAGATAATCCCCTGTGAACGTTGTCTCCCACGGTTCTTCCACTGCAAGGGCATCCCGGCCAGGCAAGTGCTACAATATACACCAGGGGCCTCATGTATAAACGGTGCCTACACACAAAAATGTTAAGTACGAACATTTCCACGTTGAAATCACGATGTATAAAACCTAAACTTGGCATAAAGCCACGCACATTTTCGCGGTAGCTCCAACCCTGGCGTACGCAAGTTCTCCGCTTGGTTTTGCAATCTGGCGGCACCCAGCATCAAAGCAGTGCTACTGTTCCAGTGTGGTTTCCCTTTCTTTTTTAGATCCACAACCCTGACTCGGCTTTATAAATACACTGAAATCAACCGCATACTTTTCATTAGTTTAAGGCATCTGATTGTAATTAACCTGTAACAATATAATGGTCCACAGAATGGTCAAACTATTCTAAATACCATAGCTGCTTTAGCGTTGTTACTTTCACTGCACCTTTTTCTTCTTCTTTGTTCAGCTGCTCCCGTTAGGGGTTGCCACAGCTGATGTTCTTTTTCCATATTACTCTCACTGCACCACTCAGAGTATTTATATCACTGTATCTGAGTGGGGAATCACAGCTCTACAGCAGCTGAATGGAAAGAGAATTATCGGTATACAGCATCAAGCACACGCTGTCTCAGCCATGGTGTCTATTGAACTGCTCTCATACGGCAAACGCTTCAGAGCCTTTCCTTGCGGTTCAGAAACATTTTCATCCCAAGAACCATAAATGCAATCAATCAGTCCATCAAGTGCTCCTTGTAGAACTGTTTGTACTTATAAATACAATTACCTCACTGTAAACTTGCGATACAGTTATAATATTGCACAACCTGAGCCACTTTATAAAGTGCGTATTTACATATGATGACGATATCATTTTTAAGATGAAATGCAGCAAAATATGTTTATTATATTATACAGACAACACTTTAAGTTCATTTAAATAATCTATAATGTTGATAATTAAACATGTGAGGACACGGTGCTGCAGCGCTAGTGAGGAGCTATTGCTCCGTTCACGGATTGTTCCTGCCTCACACTGTATTCTTGCTGGGGCTGGCGCAACAAGGGAAGGATAGATAGGTGGAATAATTAAACATGTACTACGAAGATATTTCAATGTTCCTTAAAAGTTTTGAAGAATCTGCGTTCTAAGCTTACAGATGGCTTAACGTCTATTATAGAGCTGATTGTGTCACGATTGGTTACTTGGAGAAAGAAAAGAAGGAAAAGAATTGGAGGTTAGTGCATTTGAAAGAGACAGTATTGCTGCAATAAATTATTTCATCGAAGGTCACACAGGAAGCATCTTGCATGAGGCATGAACAATCACTGTGCCACCATGTTCCCATATTTAATAACATGCTTTAACTTCTATTATCATGAAAATGATATAAAGTATACATATCAGTATTTTAATTATTCAGAGAGCTGTAATATCACGAATGTAATGGATTCTGTGTTTTGTCGGAGGAAGAGAAAGGCCGTTTAAGAAGCATGTAGTGATTCACACAAATAGCGTACAGAGAAGATCTAATACAAAACAAAGCATTTAATGTGCTACTTTAGTTACAATAGGATTTGAGAGACTAGTGAATTAAACGATTTTAAGATGAAGTTTATGATTTTGTGCTTTAATGACAAAATAAACTACGTGATTAAAGTGGAAATTTAGAGATTAAAGTTGGCATTTTGTGCTTTTTTCCCCACTGTGTCCCTATTTTTTTTCTTTTCTCTGTACCCTAATAAGCTTTCATATGATACCCAGACATAGGGCTACGACTCGCCTTTTCACGGTGACTATGATATCTGACAACTTCTTTTTTATTTCGGGCACTGTGCGACTTTGTGAACTTGAGCTTTCGAGTTTCTCCGACACTATATGTCACTCAATCAACTTTGTTTTGTTGTTTATACCACCACAAATAGTAAATTTTTCCTTGCCTCCACTTGGTATCCGTTGCAATTCTTCTATTTCCCCCCGTGCTTTTGCCATGTTATAATGTGACTTTGCACGACGTTATGCATGAGGCCCCAGGAGTTGGGGTAAAGTACTTATTATCACTCCAGTTTTAGTGTTATCGAGTCATTATTGCCATGTATACAGAGTACAGTAAATTTCTTTCTCACATGTGCTAATCAATATGCAAAATGTTGCCACTTCTAAACTTTCATTTTTCTTATAAAAGTATTGCCTTTTCACAAAACGCTGAGCTTAAGGGCTATTTATATTGATCTGCATATTCAAAGAGGCGTAATTCTGGGAGGAGACGGGGTGGGATAGCAGGCGCATGCACGTGCGTTGCTTTTCACGCTGACCGGGATTTATGTAGCGGAAGAACGTGGAAGTTGGCGTTCGCACAGATTTATGCATCTGGGGCCTCATGTATAAACGGTGCATACGCACAGAAATGTTGCGTAACAACTTTTCTACGTTCAAATCGCGATGTATAAAACCTACACTTGGCGTAAAGCCACGCACTTTTCCACGGTACCTCATACCTTGTCGTATGCAAGTTCTCCGCTCGGTTTTGCAGACTGGTGGCACCCAGCATCAAAGCAGTGCTACTGTTCCTGTGTGGTTACACCTTATTTTCCTGACGTGGCTTTATAAATACACTGAAACTAACCACATATTGTTTATGAGTGTA
>JANRMT010062849.1:16141166-16168787 GCA_026402145.1 Polypterus bichir lapradei
AGTTGGCGTTCGCACAGATTTATGCATCTGGGGCCTCATGTATAAACGGTGCATACGCACAGAAATGTTGCGTAACAACTTTTCTACGTTCAAATCGCGATGTATAAAACCTACACTTGGCGTAAAGCCACGCACTTTTCCACGGTACCTCATACCTTGTCGTATGCAAGTTCTCTGCTCGGTTTTGCAGACTGGTGGCACCCAGCATCAAAGCAGTGCTACTGTTCCTGTGTGATTACACCTTATTTTCCTGACGCGGCTTTATAAATACACTGAAACTAACCACATATTGTTTATGAGTGTAATGCATCTGATTGTAATTAACTTGCAACAATATAATGGTCCAGGGAATAGCCATAGTATTCCAAATACCATAACTACTTTAGTGTAGTTACTTACACTGCACCTTCTTCTTCTTCTTCTTCTTTCAGCTTCTCCCGTTAGGAGTTGCCACAGCGGATCATCTTTTTCCATATTACTCTCACTGCACCACTTGGACTATTTATATCACTGTATCTGAGTGTGAATCACAGCAGCAGCTGATCGGAAAGAGAATTATCGGTATACAGCTTCAAGCACACGCTGCCTCAGCCACCGCAAAACGTTTCAAAGCCTTTCCTGTACGGACCTCGCGGTTCAGAAACAGTTTCATCCCAAGAACAGCAAAATAAGTTTATTATACAGATAAAACTTTAACTTCATTTAAATAATCTATATTCTTCACTGGGACTGTCGTGAAGGATAGAATAATTAAACATGTACTACGAAGATAGTTCAATGTTCTTTAAACGTTTTGAAGAATCGGCGCTCTAAGCTTACAGATGGCTTAACGTCTATTACAGAGCTGATTGTGTGGCGATCGGTTACTTGGAGAAAGAAAATCAAGGACTGCAGGGGCGGCTACGCCAATATATATTGAATATAAAACAGAAAGAGAAAATAACGACACAGCTAAAAACGCAGCGGCAAATTTCAACAAAAGTTAAAAGCTTGTGTCATGAGCACGAGGCGGCCATGCAGTGTTCACAATGGACGTGGCCATCCACCGTGCATAAGACACCATATTGACATTGGCGGGTGAAGGGGCCACCGATTCTTCCTCTGCCCAGGGCCGCCACAAGCCTAGAGCCACCCTTGAGTACTGCTGCAATAAATTATTTCATCGAAGGTCACACACAATCACTGCGCCGTGAAACCCATGTTTAATAACGTGCTTTAACTCCTATCATCATGAAAATGATATCACGTATACATCTCAGTATTTTAGTTATTCAGAGAGCTGTAATATCACAAATGTAATGGATTCTGTGTCCAGTTGGAGGAAGAGAGCCGGTTTAAGAAGCAAGTAGTGATTCACACACATAGAGCACCTAGAAGATCACATACAAAACAAAGCATTTAACGTGCTACTTTAATTACGATGTGATTTGAGAAACTGGTTAATTAAACGATTTTAAGATGAAGTTTATGATGTTCTACTTTAATGACAAAATAAACTACATGATTAAAGTGGAAATTTCGAGATTGAAGTTGACATTTCGTGCTTTTTCCCCACTGTGTGCCTTTTTTTTCTCTGTACCCTAATAAGCTTTCATATGACACTCAGACAGTGGGCTACGACTCGCCTTTTCACGGCGACTTTGATATGTGACTTCTTTTTTATTTCCGGCACTGTGCGACTTTGTGAACGTGAGCTTTCAAGTTTCTCCAACACGCTATGTCACTCGATCAACTACTTTTTGTTGATTATACCATGGTTTAATTAAACAAATAGTATTTTTTCCTTTGCCTCCACTTGGTATTCGCTGAAATTCTTATATTTTCCCCTGTGCTTTTCCCATTGTCTTTTCACAGAAGGCTGAGCTTAAGGGCGATTTATATTGATTTGCATATTCAAAGAGGCGTAATTCTGGGAGGAGTTGGGGCATTACATAAAGCGCGTGCACGAGCGTTACTTTTCATACTGACCGGGATTTATGTAGTGGAAGAACGTGGAAGTTGGAGTACGCACAGATTCCTGCATCTGGATTTTTCTGTGCGTAAGCACATTTCGGCTTTTGTGCTTACGCCATGTTATAGTGAGAATTCTACGCACGGCGTTATACATGAGGCCCCTGGAGTTTTTTGTGCATACGTACATATCCGCTTTTGTCTGCACACCATGTTATAGTGTGAATTCTTCGCACGGCGTTATGCATGAGGCCCCAGGATTTGGGGTAAAGTACTTATTATTACACCAATTTTAGTGTTATCGAGTTATTATTGCCATGTGTAGAGTACAGTGAATTTCTTTCTCGCATGTGCTAATCAATATGCAAAATGTTGCCATTTCTAAACTTTCATTTTTCTTATAAAAGTGCACAAAAGATAAAAAAAAACAGAAGTAGTACATTCACCTGTTGTAATTTTCTTCACCTTGCATCCCCCACACTGTAATTACAATAATAATTAATTACATTTATATAGCTCTTTTCTTGCTACTCAAAGCGCTTTACATAGGCAAAGGGGAACCACTTGAAGTACCCACCTGGATGATGCAACGGCAGACATTCTTGCACCAGTATGCTCACCACACATTAGCTTTTACTGTAGCTGGTGAAGGGGTACAAGAGAAAGACAATAAGAGACAGGGGATGATTATGGGGCCATGATGGCCAATTTACCCAGCATAAACCTTGCTCTTTTTGAAAGATACCCAGGGATCTTTAATGACCACGGAGAGTCAGGACCTCGGTTTTACATCTCACCCATAGGACAGCACCACATTTACAGCACAGTGTCCTAGTCACTCTCCTGGGGCATTAGGATCCCCACATAGCAACCCCTGCTGGCCTCACCAACACCTCTTTCAGAAGCAACCCTAGCTTTTCCTAGATGTTCTGTCATCCAAGTACTAACTGGGCCCGAACATGTTTAGCTTCAGGTGGATGAGCTGCTTTGAAGCGTAGGTATTATGCCTGCTGCATCTGCCACATATTCCTCATCTTTCTACACTTATTTACTGTTTAATCTTAACACAGCAATCAAACATAAGTGACGAAGAATCGTCAGCCTGAAAATTCAAACTAATTGTAGGTTTCTGGATAGCAGTATTTGCAGTAAGAAAATAATTGGCCCCAGCATTGAACTCTGAGGGACTCTATATCTCACTGCAAACAGGTATACGTGAGTATAATTAGGCATTAACAGTATGCATAATCAGTATTATTTGATAAGAGAACATTAGGACAGTAGAAATTCAGACCAACAAATCTCACCAGTGCTACCCACCTAATTTCTCCAAAATAACATCCACATGCAGGATTTGAAGATCCCTAAAGTTCTATTCTCTACTGCACACCTTTGTAATTTATTCCAGATGTCTGTGGTTCTCTGGGTGAAAAAGAAAAAGAAAACTTTCTAATATAGGTTCATATTTTACCCCTAACAAGTTTGTATCTGTAGCCTCATTTTCTTGTTGAAGAACCCATATTAATGTAACAGCCTTTGTAGCTGAACTTTTTTCAGGTTCCTAAATCAAGCAGCAACTAAGATGGCAAAGTAGGATCCAGCATGAGTCAAACACATAACAAATTAATTTCAACAGTCCAATGAAATTCGTCTTAAAAGAGTTTAGTGAAAATCTAAAAAAGAACAAATCCCAAAAATTCAGAAAAAAGTTATTACACATGCAAAATAAAAGGCAAATTAAATAGTGAAAAAGGTTCCTTCTCTGTTTCATTACAATCTTAACTTTACAATTACGTTCTGTACTTAAAAGTTGTGTTACTTTTCTATGTCGAACTTAACATAGGCTTCACCTCAGTTCAATACATAAAGTACAGTCTGAAACTGTTTGCCCTCCATGCCTCACCAATTGAAAGGCAGATCATAGATTAAACTTGTCTCTAGTTGAAATTCCATTCCATCTGAACTTGTGTGGTGGTGAGGTGTCATCTGTTGCATGGCTACACTCGGGTGCCAATCTGGGATCCTGAGTTCGTTTGCATATGGTGGGTGTTGCAATGCGCTATATCAGCACATGCTCCTAACCTCTCTCTCTCTCTCTCTCTCTCTCTATTTGGAATGAAAAGAAATAATTAGAATATTCCATTTAGAAGTTAGCTTCTGGGGTTATTATAGAACTTTCCATTAACTATGCACTAATACAGTATATAGGCAAACATTTTAACATAACTAGGGAAATACTTATATTAATTTAACATAACTAACAAATGGCACTTACAGCCAGGATCCACTGTACTAATCCCTTTCATAATTTTAAAAACGTCAATTATGTCACCTCTTAATCTCAATTTGCTGTAGTACTAGGGTGTTGTACCGTGTTAGCCATTATGAACGTAGTGAGAAGTCAAGCTAAATGACATCTTGCCTGAAGAAGCTTGCATATCTTTTTAGTTAGCCAATAAAAGTTGTCATTTTGCTTGACTTCTCAATTTCCTTAAACTAAAAAGCATCAATTTTTTCGATCCTTCCTCATAACTAAGTCCTTGTGTTTTGTCATGGAGGTGACTGGTAGTGACCCATTCTTCACTTTAGGGTTCTTTCCTATGTATACATGAATATCTCAAACCATTTGACCCCAGTCCTTTGTATATAAATGTACTAGCCTGTTAAAGAAAAGCAGTTGTAGTCTACATCTCCACTTGTGGTCAACCATAAGAGTAAGCCCTCATTTAGTTTTTTTAATTCCCAGGCAGGAGTATATAGAGTAGAGCACAAAGCAACAGAGGAGCTGGTTCATACTTTTATTTGCTCATAACATTATGTAGGTTTCAATTTTAAATTTATCTAGAACAAAAGCAAAGTGAGGGGGTGTCGGAAACACCCCATACAAACTGGATGGATAGCAGCTCTTCTTGCCAGAACTCTAGGTATTCAACATGCCTAGATATCAGGTGGCTCTCTCAATCTTGCATTGTGTTTCTGAGCTAACAGGTCTTCGATCCAGCATGGTCTCAGGATGGACTCATTGAAAGGTGAGAGAGATACTGAGGTGCTGGTGGACCCTCGATTTCTATTGATCTTGTGACTCCTTACTAAACTCAATTGGACCAATGAGGTATTGTAGTTTAGGAGCCAGCTCTCTTCTCATGTGCATGCCTTGTGCCTTTGAGCCAATTCCGATCAATCATGCATGACCTAGTTCTCCTACCAATCAAGGTCAAAGGGCTAGGGCAAAGTGTGTCTTTTGGCCTTTGCAAGTTCCAACTTGTGGTTAAGATATTAAGGAAGATAAGGTGTCAAGTTAGCCAACCTTATGTTCCTCTTGTGACCAGTTCTGACCGTTCTTGCAGCAAGCAAAGCAAACAATTTTAGATTGTCAATTAAGTGAAAAGTTACAGCTTTTCTAATATATTCATTACCATTATAACAATGTATGAAAATATAAAATAGCACACCAAATATTGCTCACAGTCTGTTTCCACATTACCTTGCAGTCAGAGATGTATAACAAATAAATAGAGATATTTTCTGAAGTTTTGATTACTTTTTAATCGATTTTTAATTTACAGTCCAATTTCATGCATTTTAGTAGCTGAATATCATGCCAATGACAATATGCTAAAGCTAAGAAAATATTTCCTTAAAACAAAGTGGAATTTTTTTTAAGCAAATGATACATTATGTGGAGGGCTAATTACTAGCTGGCATGTTTCTGTTTTTAGCTCTCCGGTTAGTAAAACCTAAAGTAAATGTGACAAATGATGTAAGGCAGCTGGAGGGGATTCAAAGCAGAAATGGTTTCTGTATTTCTTGTGCAGACACGGAAAGGTAAACAAAAATGGCACATCCTCTCACACTTAGTTCCTTTATAAAGAAACAATTGCACTTGAACAATGCTTTTGCACCCTGGCCTTTCAAAATAATTGAAAATCCTCAACAGCATTGTGTAGTAATTATAGACAATGCAAGAAAAAGAGATCTCAGAGAGTCTTCTTCCAGCATCGCATGAGAGCAGACCTCACAACAGAGTTGCTTTCTTGTTGAATCTTCCCAGGGAGTCCGGCCCTGCATTGTACTCTAGAAGTGCCTGATCAACCATCTCTTTGTTTTATTTCTCTTCTATGCCAATTTGTTTTCACTCAATATACTGTGTTTCTTAAATTCAAGGAGTGACTATGTCAATAAAACTGATAACATCCAATATCTATTTTTGGAAATGTTCACGTAATTTTGAAAATGACTGTACTGTATATAAAAGAGACACTTTACTTGTTTATTTAAACATTTCCTGAATGTCATTGTGAAAATGTAGAACCTTGAATTCTCACAATCAGAGCAGGTAGTACAAAGCGTAATACAACAATGCCTAAACTAAGGAGACTGGTGTTAAAGAGAACCTACAGTCCATGTGAGAACATTTCGGAAAATCTTTCAACAGTTTCAACACCTCCAGTATCGCTGATATAAAAATATGGTCATCTGGCAGTTTACATATATTCAGCTCTAGACAAATAGATAGATAGATAGATAGATAGACTGAATTTTACTTGGATGATCAAGTGGATGATCAAGCACATTTTACATTGAATATTATGTATGAAAACATCTACAAAATAGTTTTTCATTCAATTTGGGGTGGTTAAAGCCCTTACCGCCATTTGTGCTGTCTTTTTTTAGATTTTTTTTGGGTTCTGTTCTTTTTCTCTTTGTACTTTGACATGTGTAGTGTAGTACAGCAATGATGCCATCAGCATACGTATATCACAGCTGTACCTTTTCCTTCCACTAATCTCAATCTTTGGAAACCATGTGCCAGATTCTTTAGACCGTATTTGGACAGTTCTTGATTGCAGTGTACCTTTATGGAGACAGAAATGGATATTTGGCAGGGTCAAAAACAAAAAAAGGTTTTCATTGAATGTGACTACAGCAGCATGATCAATTCAGTGAGCTAGCCATACCCAGATTGCTGTAACTGTGAGACAAGAAGCAGGTAGACGGAAAGAACAGGGTGAGCCAAAAAGAAGTACCACATTTCAAACAGTTATTCTACAAAATTTCATTATGACACAAGAAAGAGTATACAAAATAGATTTTTTTCACTGTGTTTTAAAACTGGTGTCTTCAAGGTGGTGGCCATCATTAACGATACACTCTTCGAGACGATTTCTGAATGCTTGCATGACTCGTTCGGCCATTTCAAGGGGAATAGTGGCAATTTCATGGCGAACAGCATCCTTGAGGGTTTCAAGATTTTGAGGTCGGTGTGTGTATACCTTCGACTTGAGATAGCCCCACAAGAAGAACTGCACAGAGTGAGATCATGTGAATGTGAAGGCCATCCGACATAGTTGCACAGGGAGATCAGCTTCCCCGGAAACATCTCCAGGATCTCCGCACTGTATGAGCTGTTGCTCCATCCTGTTGAAACCAGGCATCCACCACATCCAGCATTTCTCTAGCATTTCAATGTAACATTATGAAGTGACAGTGACCATTGCTGCCCCCTCCTCAAAAAGTAAGGGTCTACAATACTAAATTCTGCAACGGTGCACCAAACAGTTTTTCATGCAACCCATACATGTTTGTAGTCAGCCAGAATAATCAGTACCAGCACCTTTCACAATGTTTTTTGTTAATCGGCTGGTAATGTATAAAGGAGGAACCTCCAGCCATACACTCACCTATTTTCAAAGATAAAACAGATTAGTCATGGAGCTTATATATCTACTAGAGACACCCCCTCCTCACCCCAATCTACAAAAGGAATATGCATCCACCTTTTTTCATTACGCTTATGAAGCAGAAATATCTCAAGTACCACATTTTCTTTTTTCCACTTCAAGCACTAGATATACCAATAACTTACAAATGAGTTCATGCAACAAAACTGTTTTATTTAACTTGCATTGTACTTTATTGACAAGCACCTCTGGGACAGCTTAGCATGGTACCCACAATGCATGTCCAGTTCTCTCTGCTTTGTTTCCACACAGCTCTGATTTTTAATTACTTTGGAAGAATGGATCTGATAGATCAATAAATGTGACAGTTACAGATACTGTATATACTTTAATCCATAATGAAAGTGTTCTGAAATAATAAACAATTTAGTGGAATGGATTGCATTTTTGTATATGGAACATTCTGAAATAATATAACGAATCCCCATGTAATTTTTTTAATATGTATTTGTTTGACATAAAGCGTAATGTGTAGTGCAGATATATACAGTATACAATTTTAAAACAATCAGATTAAAATGATTTCAGTTCAGTTCATTTTTATATAACCATCTTCTACTTATAAGCCAAACATTATTACAAATTTAAGCACTAAAATTACATAACATAATACAAATTGTGAGCACACAAGAAGCATGCAATGAGTACATTGAAATGTGCATTTGACAGTGATCTTCGTAACGCTCCAGTGGTTCAGTTTGTTACTTCTGACCAGTAGTCTGTAAGAATGATTGTAAACAGCACTTTTAAGGGCTGACAAAGAAAAGAGAAATTTTGGTACTCTTGCTATTTTCCTTGCCCAAGGGTCTGAAGGCTATTATATTATACTGTAAAGCATTTTATTAATTAAATTAGTAAGCTGTCTAAGTGAAGAGAGCAAACCAAAACCTGAGCTCCTGATGTCAGTTGTTCTCAGTAAACTGTCTGCCTAAGCCCAGTATGGGTGCTTTGCCATGCCACATGGTGTAGGCAAATGTTGATGACTGAAACATAACAAAGGTCTAATACCGAGTCTGTCGTTACTGACAATAAATCCATTCCAGTTTCCAGTTCCAGATCAGGGGTATAATTTGATCAACATGACAAGAAAGAGCATGGGATAGACTCAAAAACAGATTATGATGAAGATTGTTACAATTAGTTAAAACCAGTATGAACAGCATTAGCACCATTGGATCTGTGCTATGCCTTGAGTAATGGGGCATAACTCATTATTGGTCAGTAGATTATTATAGATTATTGGTGGTGACAAAACTAAAGACTCTACCTCCTTACGGTAGTCTTATTTATCCTGGAAATTTTGACAAGCCCTTTATCTTGAAAAAATGCAATGTACACTTGTTTGAAATGCATAAAGTGGAACCAAGTTACTGGCGGTACTCTAAAATTTGATCGAAGAGCAGGGGCGGACCCTCCTTTGACATTTTGAATGCCTTTGGTATGGTATGCTAATGAATGGTGCTGGTACTCTAAGTACTAATTGAAAGATGGCGTTCCACACTTTAAGCACTGCTCAATTGTAAAGGTATTAACCAGTTCTGCATGGTAAAACAGAGCTAAGCATTTTATGACTTTATATGTCAAAAAAATAATAAAAATATCTAAATTTGACATGAAGCCTATGTGTGAAACTGAAGTGTATCATCACTATTCATCAAACCCAAAATCACTTTAGGATGCATCATTTTCATTTATTTACAGAAGTAAGATAAGCATGCGGGTGCAGGGTGTCAATTTTGCTTCTTAGTTAATATGTAAAATTTCTGATCTCGGTTGTTCTAGATCAACTAATCTGAGTGATCATAGTTTTTAATTAAACATGCAACAAGGTAAAAATAATAAGAGAATACACAACATTCTTCCACCCCTTTGTTCCTTCCTAGAATGGGGAATCCTCTCTCTCTTTGTTTCTCTTCCTCTCTCCTCTGGTCTCATTTCTCCCACCAGCTAACCACTCTACATTCCATTGCAACTGCCCACAAGGGGCTTTTAAACCCCAAGAACATTGGAACTATTTTTGGGAACGACTCTGTATTCACTTCTGGTGACAGGAATGACCTGTGGAACTGTTGGGGTGTCCCTGCAGTCCTGAGCTCCATCGCAGGCAACCCAAGTTAGCCTGTCCACTTTAATCTGTATGAGGCAAAGAACATATAATATAAGAGACATCTCTGCTGCCACCTTACCAGACTGGAGGACTCTTAATGCACTAATGCTCATTCCCAGAGTTGAATTATGGATGAAGTCAGTGGGGCATCTGCTCAGGGTCCTCTGACAGCGCAGGGCCTAGGGGAGCAAGTAGAGTTTACTGCAAATGTACAAATTATATAGAAAGAGCAGATTCATATGGAATGATAATGCCATTTGCTTTATTTTTACTTTAACAAGCATTTGACAAGTATTTGAATTTAAAGTCCTCTAACAGCAGAAAAAAGTGACAGAGTCCTGCATATGTGCTGCTGTGTAATAATATACTGTATACTTTATTACAAATTTACAAAATTTACAAAAATCCTTCCATTTTAGTAAAAATTAACACTGTCACAGACCTGCATGTGATTACTAAGTATGATAGAGATGTTCAGCTAAGGTACAACTGACAATAATTACTCAGCACCAGCAGTACTAAGTGAGTCCTAAAATTGTACTTTGTTAGAGGAAATTAATGCTGCTGGTTTTCAGAACAAGGATTTTTATCTAATTCCTTCTATAACGTCATAGTACATGTATTTGAGTACTTTTAAGTACTTAAAAAGTAGACAAAAGTTTGGCTGAGTTTTGAAAAGAAGGATTTTTTTTTTAATATACGGTATTTGGAATGGATTGGAGTGATGCTGTTATTTTAGAGTTGAGGCCTCAAATTCATTTTCTGAAGGGCCGAAGTGGCTGCAGTGTTTTTACTCTCGTCACTTTTTAATTACTAGCAGATTACCCGTACTTTGTCATCTTTATTTTAATTGACTTGCTTTTTACGATTTTGAAACTAAATTGCTTATTTTTTCATTAGCCAGCATCCAATTAACCACAAATTCTGAAATGCTCCACATCAAAAAACATGTGAATAATGTCCTTAGAAAATAAATAAATATTAATACTGGTAATGTCTGATATGTCAAAGTGAATACACTGCCAAACTCTAATGCAGGGGTCACAGATTCTGTTCCTGGAGGGCCACAACAGCTTCAGGTTTTTTTTGCGGCATCCAGTTTCATAATTAGAAGCCAATTCTTACTGTTAATGATATTTCTTACTGTGTTTAGGTATTGTGATGTACTGTACTGTTTCATTAGAAGCAGTAACTGGGAATTAATTAGGAAAGTGGCTTGAATGAACACTGAAGCCAGTGAGACTGTCTAATAAATGAATTTAAACCAAGGTACAAAGTACAGGGTCTTAAGAAGCTTGGAACCGCTAAATTTAAAACTTTGGATCCCATGACAACTAAAATTGTAGTAGGTCACAGAAAATAAATTTTAACAACTTGTTATGGTATTATAAATCAGTTAGTGCCCAGTTCCTGGATTTGCAAGGAAATACTGAAGCAGCTGGAAGACAACTCCATGCAGGCTGAATGAGTAGAGGTGGGTTAGAGGCAGCGGCCCATGTGGCAAAAAAGGAAAGGGCACTCTTCTTTAATTCTCAGGAGGATTTCACAAGGAGGGTGGAGACTTTAATGGAAAACAAATAAATAAAATCCCCATAAAGGTGTTCGTTTGTCTTTGCCTTGCTGATGCTGAACAATGTGAACAGGTTCTAAGCTGCTCCATGTTAAAAAAGTTTGAATGATGTTCTCAGAAAAGGGATGGAGGGCAGAATGGAAATACTACTCGTATGTTACACACAGTGTTCATGTTCCAAAGGGATAGTAAAAGACTAGAAGAACTTTGCTTCCAATTTATATCTGTTGTTGTGGAGGAACATGTTGCGGCCTGTAACATTGGGAAAATTAATGAATCAGTCTTGTTAGACTATTAGAGTGCAGTGTTTATTATCTTTACTAATAAAAGGCAAAGCCCTCACTGACTCACTGATCACTAATTCTCCAACTTCCCATGTAGGTAGAAGGATGAAATTTGGCAGGCTCATTCCTTACAGGTTACTTACAAAAGTTAAGCAGGTTTCATTTCAAAATTCTAAAATACACGTAACGGTCATAACTGAATCCTACTTACGTACATATATAAGTCCATAGCGTGCAGCTCGGTCGCCGTGTGCGGTGGCGTTGCGTTCCCCATCCCCACACCTCCCACGTAGTTGGCTGCCTGCCTATATTGCGTCCCCCATCCCCATGCCTCCCACGTAATTGGCTGCCTGCCTATATAAGGCTGTCCGTCACTCTGGTCTCTTCATTCCCTTCCTTGCTTAGCCACGGTATTCATGTCTCCCTACTGATAACTGCAGCCTTTTTATTTAATCCATGGCTTCCCCACTGTTTTATTGTTCGTTTATTACGATTATAGTTATTGTGTAGGTATTTTAGACTTAGTTTACTGTTCAGGTACCCATTTCCTTTACCGTTCCAACCGTACCCCCATTAACATGTCTATCAAGGTGATCACCATCGATCAAAGAACTGTCACTTACCGAGTGGTTTCCATGCCCGGAGATGGCACCTGCTTTTTCCATTCTCTTTGTTACATATTGCACGGCCATATCAAGCTCACTCTTGATATCCGAAGGAACATTGTGTCTTATGTATTGAATGACTGGGACAGGTTCAAGGTGTGGACTGATGACGGTACAGGAGATAATTATACTACACAAGAGCACTATAAGAGTGAAATGCTTAAGCCCTTCACCTATGGTTCTGCATTGTGAGTTGATGGCTGCCGTTGAATTGTTCAGTTGTCGCTTTCAAGTGTACCGAAATGGCCAAATATTTTACACCTTTTGAGAATCGCCAAACATCTTTCACAGGTGAAGATTTGAGTAGTGGACACTTTGATGTTTATGAATGTTTCAACTCTCAAAAGCTGGATGCGAAGTTATCAATGAAACCGGTTGTATGCTTATAATACTCGATAGATGCTGAATGTCACTTCAACACAACAAGTCCTGCAAATGCCAACATAATTGAAACAAACCGTGAAACTCAAACCGATTATGACAGCAGCAATCCAAGCTGTGAGAAAACAGTAAAAAGGAGGCTTGTCAGACGTCGTGGTACATTTTCTGATGCAGCTACACGGAAACAACTTCGTGACACTGCCGCCAAATACTCGCAGAAAAATCCACAAATTAGTAGACATGCTGTCGCGAAATACTCGCAGGCAAATCCACAAGTTCATAGAGACGCTGTCGCTAAATACTCGCAGGCAAATCCACAACTTATTAGAGATGCTGCCGCTAAATACTCACAGGCAAATCCACAAGTTCATTGAGACGCTGTCACTAAATACTCGCAGGCAAATCCACAAGTTAATAGAGACGCTGCCGCTAAATACTCCCAGGCAATTCCACAAGTTCATAGACACGCTGCTGTTAAATATTTGCAGGCAAATCCACAAGTTAATACCAGGAATGCCTGTTAAACATCTTAGATTCATGAGTAGCGATTTGGGTAGTGAACATTTTGATGAATGAAACCTGTTATCTTTACAACGGTTGACAAACACGGAATGTAACTTGAACACAACACGTCCTCTAAATACAAACCTGATTGAAAGAAATAATGATAATCAAATCCTTGATGACAGCAACACTCATAACAGTGACAAAACAATTACATTGACAATCATGTTACATTATTTTTAAAATGTTTCCTTTTCTTTTTCATAACTTCTTTAACACACTACTTCTCCGCTGTGAAGCACGGGTATTTTGCTAGTCTTATATATAAATGTTTACACGTGGAAGTGTGTGTGTCTGTCTGTCCGACCTGGAAGTGTGAGGCAATAGCATGATACTCAAAGACCCGGCAAGGCGGCCCCAATTTAACGAGTTGTTAAATTGGTGCAGTGTGGATGGAACAATTGGAAGAAGGTATCAGATGGAAGAATTAAGGTGAAGGTTAAAAGTAAGGTTTTTAAGACAATGGTAAGACCAGCAATGACGTATGGACATGAGACATGAGCAGTAAAGAGAGCACAGGAGAAGAAGTCAGATGTGGCAAAAATGAGAATGTTGAGATGGATGTGTGAAGTTACAAAAATGGATGGAATAATAAATGAGATAATTAAATGTACCACAAAAGTGATAGAGCTATCCAAGAAAGTACAGGACAGTAGGTTGAAGTGGTATGGACATGTGATGAGGAGATACAATGAATATATGGACAAAAGGCAGGGCATGGAATCATCCTAAGATGATCTTCTCTTAGCATGCATTTAAAGTAATAAGACTATGTGTCACATTTAGTGCTGTTGTAGTGTACATTAGATGGGTGCATTGGCAATAGATCACGATTAGAGTTTTTTTACTAAGTTAAAGCACTTCATGAGCAGGTCTAACCATCTTAGCACATTCTCATACAGATCATACGGATGGTTACAAACATGAAAAAGCACACATATAAACATACACACACACACATACACATTATATTATATATAAACACATATATATTTTGTATATATATATATAAATTAGATCCATTATAAAAAAAATCAGAAAATCAAAACCATACATATATACTATATAGTGCCTCTCCTGATCTGGACTGAAGTATAGAGCTGTGATTGATCAATCTTATCTAACTCAGTGTCAGTAAACAATATTAGATGCAATATGAGATGCATGTAAAATTTAACATCGACCAATTCAAATTGCCCTCCTGTGAATTACACATTTAACCATAATTTATTCTTCAGTATTAGCAAAGCACACATTGAAAGATAATGCAAGTTTCTTTAATGTTTCATCCATGTAAATACTATGGCAGTAAATTGTGGTCTGATATTACATTTTCCATAATGTGGATTGTAAGGAAAACATATGAATGCATATTCTTTGCACTGCAAGTAGGTTTTGCTTTTTTTAAGCAACCAGTCCGTTTATAGTGCTAACTACAATAGCGAGGATAATGTAAATAGTAAGGTGGAAAAATTTAATACTAAGGTGAGAGCTGCTGCTGACATAGTCGCACCTGAAAAGACAGTTAAAAAATCTTCTAGCATTGTTATACAGTAATCCCTCCTCGATCGCGAGGGTTGCGTTCCAGAACCCCCCGCAATAGATGAAAATCCGCGAAGTAGAAACCATATGTTTGTATGGTTAGTTTTATATATTTTAAGCCCTTATGAACTCTCCCACACTGTTAACATTATTAGAGCCCTCTAGACATGAAATAACACCCTTTAGTCAAAAGTTTAAACTGTATTCCATGACAAGACAGAGATGACAGTTCTTTCTTACAATTAAAAGAATGCAAACATATCTTCTCTTCAAAGGAGCGCCGTCAGGAGCAGAGAATGTCGGAGAGAGAGCGCGAGCGAGATAAAAGCAAGCAATCAAAAAATCAATACGTGCTTTTAAGTATGCCGAAGCACCGCGATAAAGCAGCATTTTGTAGAAGAGCGTCCGTATCCTCTAGGCAAACAGCCTCTGTGCAAACAGCCCCTCTGCTCACACCCCCTCCGTCAGGCGCAGATAATGACAGAGAGGGTGAGAGACCGAGAAAAGCAAACAATGAAGCACCGTGCGGGAAGCATATCTTATATCATTGAGGAGTTTTAGTTAATATGTAATACATGCTCTGATTGGGTAGCTTCTAAGCCATCCGCCAATAGCGTCCCTTGTATGAAATCAACTGGGCAAACAAACTGAGGAAGCATGTACCATAAATTAAAATACCCATTGTTCGCAGAAATCCGCGAACCAGCGAAAAATCCGTGATATATATTTAGATATGCTTACATTTAAAATCCGCGATAGAGTGAAGCCGCGAAAGTTGAAGCGCGATATAGCAAGGGATTACTGTACCATGGAAAACCCAAAGAGTGTCTGATTTAAAGAGAACATGCCATAGAGCTGAGCGTAAATGGAGAAAAACTAAACTAACTATCCACTGTGAGATATTGAAGGTTAAAATAACAGAATACAATAACACAGTCTATCTTGAGAGACACTTCTATTTCTCTAGAATTATAAATAACAATGCTAGTAATCCCAGAGTCTTATTCTCTACGATTGTCATCTGCTAAACCCAGGTAACTCAATGGAATGCCTCCAGAATAGTTCTAGTGAAACTTGTGAGGCTATTGCTGTATTTTTCAATCAAAAAGTTAATATTTGAAATAATATAGTATATCTCCCCAACACTGCGCATCCTTTTAAGCCCCAGTACTCCACTTTAAACAAATTAAATTCTTTTGCCATGATAGATTTACCTGATTTATATAAAATAATTTCTCAACTGAGACCCACCACTTGTGTCCTTTTTTCAAAGAAGTATCGGGCGTGCTATTGATAGTATTCTTGACATAGAAAACTCGTCATTAGATACGGGGGTCTTAAGACTGCTATAGTTAAACCCCTACTCAAGAAAAATAATCTCGACTCCTCTGCTTTTGAAAATTTTAGACCTATTTCTAACCTGTCTTTCTTAAGTAAAATTCTAGAAAAGGCAGTCATTATGCAGCTTAATGACCACCTCAATAAACATGCTATTCTTGATAAGTTTCAGTCGGGTTTCAAAACAAATCACAGCACAAAAACTGCACTCGTTAAAGTAGTAAATGACTTGCGGGTAAATGCAGACAAAGGCCATTTATCTGTTCTCATCCTCTTAGATCTGAGTGCCGCATTTGATACCATTAATCACAATATTCTTAGAAATCGCCTTAGTCAGTGGGTGGGCCTCTCTGGCAGTGTCTTAGATTGGTTTAAATCCTACCTGGCAGGTAGAAAATGCTTTGTTAGTTGTGGTAATTATACTTCAAAGACACATGATATTCTATATGCTGTTCCATAAGGCTCTATCCTGGGTCCGCAGCACTTTTCATTCTATATGCTTCTGTTAGGGGCACAACGTGAGCTACCGAAGCTATGCTGATGACTCCCAACTGTATTTATCAATAGCACCTGATGACACAGACTCTGTTGTTTCACTAACACAATGTCTTACTTGTGTTTCTGAGTGGATGAGTAGCAATTTTTTCAAGCTAAATAAAGAAAAAACTGAAATTTTAGTGATTGGCAATAATGGATATAATGAGGTTATTAGAAATAAACTTGATGCATTAGGATTAAATGTCAAGATGGAGGTAAAGTATTTAGGTGTAACTGTTGACTGTGACCTGAATTTTAAATCGCATATTAATCAGATCACTAGGACAGCATTTTTTCACTTAAGAAATATAGCAAAAGTTAGACCTCTTATATCATTGAAAGATGCTGAGAAATTAGTTCACGCTTTTGTTTTCAGTCGACTAGATTACCGTAACGCACTCCTTTCAGGACTACCCAAAAAAGACATATATTGACGGCAACTAGTGCAGAATGCAGCTGCTTTACTGAAGATAAGATTTCCTCATAATGTTGCATTGTTCAATGAAATTCAGTTTTCTTAAGTAAAAAGAAACAGCAGAGCAACAATGATTCCAATGCACTAGACACAGATCTGACACAATGGACTAATACGGTCTGCTTTTATACAGCACGACACTTATGACATGACACATTGACAAATAAGCAGTTTACAAAGTTATTGTAACTTCAGTTAGAAAAATAAAACCTGAAATCTGAAAACATAAAAGCTGTTAAAAATATATAAATATCCCCATTTCCTGCTGTATTATAAGTCAAAATATTATTCTGCCACACAATTTATAGGATTTAACAATTGGAAAAATATATTGTGAATAAAAGTAAAGCTTGTAACATAGTTTACATACTTCTTCAAAAATGTTTTATTTAATTCCTCATAGAAGATTAGTCCGGAAGGTAGAAGTATCTATCTGTAGGTATCTGTCGGAAAATACAAGAGTGTATTACAATTAGGTAATAAGTAGAGGATAGAGATTATAGATAAGAACAGAATACTCAAATAAGGGCAGGATCAACACCAAAAGAGGATACTTAGGATGCAAGCAGAAATTAATTTTGAAGTGAACAGCAATGTTTTGAAATAAGCAACAACTTGTAAATGCTATTCACTGTTTAGTAAATACATGCAAAATGCAACTTCTAGAGCATTAATGATAGATATTAGGTGGGATGTGCTGTGTTACAAGAAACAATTCTTAGCAATTTCAGATGTTCATCTTCCAGGCTGTGAGCAGAATTAATAAAGTCTAAAAACCCAGTGAGGTATGCTGTGAATCAGTACACTAAAAATCAGCAGTTTGTTTGCTCAAACTCTTCAAAATATTTGTGTAAACCCAAAATGAACTGTGTTTCTATGTGCACTGTACTGTGATCCCAATCAGCACATTTGCACTATAAGTTGTCAAGAAAAAACATAAGTGGGGTCAAAGGTCTTTTTATTCTGTACTTGGACAAGATCAGAAATCCTCAGTTAAATTCATTTTTAACCAATAGGAACAGGATGAGATTCTGGGAAAGAGAATATTTAGTGTCTCTTCTCTGTTTTTTTCTTAAATATAATAGTTTATGGACTCTGGAACCAATCTCCTTGAGAGGGGCTGGACTCTCTACCACTCTGGAGTTGTCCCCAGTGAGAGGCACCAAACGGGTGTGGGCATACTTACTGTATAGCCCCCCGACTTGGAGCCTGTTCATTGGGGGTAGCCTCCCTCCGCCTTCAGGTGGGGAGATGGGTCCTAACTGTTGTTTGTGCGTATGCGCTGAACAGCAGTTTGGAGTGCCCAGCCTTTTTGGAGTCCGGTAGGCCCAAACGTGTTGTGAGGGTCTGCTGGGAAGGTCTGGCAGAGTCTCCTGTCAGAAGTAGCTTCAACTCCCACCTCCAGCAGAACTTTGAACTCGTCCCGAGGGAGGTGGGGGACATTGAGTCCGAATGGGACATATTCCATGCCTCTATTTTTCAGGCGGCTGACCGGAGCTGTGGCCATAAGGTGGACAGTGCCTGTCGTGGCGGCAATCCCCAAACACGTTGGTGGACACTGGCGGTGAGGGATGCCGTCAAGCTGAAGAAGGAGTCCTACAGGACCCTTTTGTCCTGTGGGACTCTGGAGGCAGCTAATAGGTACCGGCAGGCAAAGCAGAATGCGGCCTCGGTGGTTGCTGAGGCAAAAACTCAGGCATGGGAGGAGTTTGGAGAGGCCATGGATAATGACTTTTGGAGGTCATCGAGGAGATTCTGGTCCACCATCCAGCATCTCAGGAGGGGGAAGCAGTGCAGTGTCAACACTGTATATGGTGGGGATGGTGTGCTGCTGACGTCGACTTGGGACGTTGTGGGTCGTTGGGGGGAGGCCTTCCAATGAGGAAGCAGGGACTCGGAGGTGGGCTCCCCCATCTCGGGGACTGAGGTCACCGAGGTGGTCAGAAAACTCCTTGGTGGCAGGGCCCCGGGGGTGGGTGAGATACACCCAGAGTGCCTCAAGGCTCTGGATGTTGTAGGACTGTCTTGGTTGACACGCCTTTGCAACATTGCATGGACATTAGGGACAGTGCCTCTGGACTGGCAGACCGGGGTGGGGGTCCAACCTCTTTAAGAAGGGGGACCGGAGGGTGTGTTCCAACTACAGAGGGATCACACCCCTCAGCCTTCCTGGAAAAGTCTATTCCGGGGTTCTGGAGAGGAGGGTCCATCAGATATTCGAACCTTGGATTCAGGAGGAACAGTGTGGTTTTCGTCCTGGTCGCGGAACAGTGGACCAGCTCTACACCCTTAGCAGGGTCCTAGAGGGTGCATGGGAATTTGCCCAACCAGTCTACATGTGTTTTGTGGTCTTGGAAAAGGCGTTCGACTGTGTCCTTTGGGGAATCCTGTGGGGGGTACTCCGAGAGTATGGGGTACCGGACCCCCTGATAACGGCTGTTCGGTCCCTGTACAGCCAGTGTCAGAGCTTGGTCCGCATTGCCGGCAGTAAGTCGAACCCATTTCCAGTGAGAGTTGCACTCCGCCAGGGCTGCCCTTTGTCACCGATTCTGTTCATAACTTTTATAGACAGAATTTCTAGGCGCAGCCAGGGTGTTGAGGGTGTCTGGTTTGGTGGACTCAGGATTGGGTCACTGCTTTTTGCAGATGATGTTGTCCTGTTTGCTTCATCAGGCCGTGATCTTCAGCTCTCTCTTGATTGGTTCGCAGCTGAGTGTGAAGTGGCTGGGATGGGAATCAGCACCTCCAAATCTGAGACCATGGTCCTCAGCTGGAAAAGGGTGGAGTGCCCTCTCTGGATTGGGAGCGAGATCCTGCCCCAAGTGGAGGAGTTCAAGTATCTCGGGGTCTTGTTCATGAATGAGGGAAGAATGGAGCGTGAGACCAACAGGCGGATCGGTGCGGCATCCGAAGTGATGCGGGCTCTGCATCGGTCTGTCGTGGTGAAAAAGGAGCTGAGCTGTAAGGCAAAGTTCTTAATCTACCAGTCGATCTAAGTTCCTATTCTTACCTATGGTCAGAGCTTTGAGTAGTTACCGAAAGAACGAGATCATGAATACAAGTGGCTGAAATGAGTTTCCTCCGCAGGGTGTCTGGGCTTTCCTTTAAAGATAGGGCGAGAAGCTCAGTCATCCGGGAGGGGCTCAGAGTAGAACCGCTGCTCCTCCGCATCGAGAGGAGTCAGATGAGGTGGCTCGGGCATCTGATCAGGATGCCTCCTGGACGCCTCCCTGGTGAGGTGTTCCGGGCACGTCTAACCAGGAGGAGGCCCCGGGGAAGACCCAGGACACGCTGGAGAGACTATGCTGGCCTGGAAACACCTCGGGATTCCCCCAGAAGAACTAGAAGAAGTGGCCGGGGAGAGGGAAGTCTGGGTATCTCTGCTCAAGCTGCTGCCCCCGTGACCCGATCTCGGATAAGCGTAAGAGGATGGATGGATAATAGTTTATTCTTTCTTAGCCTTGGCACTATGGTTTTAAGTTGTAAGTTTTGCTATTATTATGACTATTATGACTTTAAAATGTTAGCTTGAAAAGAATTTTTGAACTCCTGCTACTGTCAACAGCAAAGTAGTTAAAATGAGTTTAAATGCTCACTGAAAGTAAGTTGTGTTGGAGAAGTACATAAAGTACATGATTATTTCACTTTTAATCTGCTTTCCTTATGGTGAGGACAGCAGAATGGCACAATGATTAGTTCTGATCAGTGTGAGAAGTGACTTTTTTTGGCATGTGTAGTTTAAATGATTTTTATTAAGACTTATATTCCAGTCTAGGTAAAATAGCTGTTATAATTTTGACCAGTAGCATTACATAACACCAAACAGACAGATTACTATTTTTGCCATTCCTTGTAACTTGTGTATGTATACCTGATGTGTGAATTTCCACCTCTCTGAATCAAATGAATCTGTCCTCAGATTATCATCAAAATGCCTGAATTGCATCATTCAATATTCTATATTAAAGCCACACACTATAGTTATTGCATCACTGAGCCACAAAACTGCTTGCCTTAAAAGCTATAACAGAAGTGATAAACTTTAATACCGATTAAGTTGGTGTCTCGTGAATATCTGGCAAATCACTGACCTGGGCAGATTCTTTGACATTTGTCGGTCGAGTGGTTTTAGATTTTCAACCACGCTCAATAGTAGTGTCGGTAGCAAACCCATCAGTAAAGTAAGTACAACTAACGACAGGGTTTTCACTTGCCATTGGGACATCACCAAAATGATCAGTGCCAACATCAGACACTGGAATGTTTAGCAGTTGTTTTCTTTTGCCAATAAAACCTAAAAAGGTTTTTTGCTGAAATATCATTTATGCATATCTTGTCCCATTCACATTCTTCTCCAAGGTGACCTATTTAATCCAAAAAAATCACAAAGTTGCTAGTTAATAGCACCCTGTTGACTTCACATGTTTTTAGTTTCATATTTAAGAAACATTTAGAACCAATCATATTTTGTAAACGTGGTTAAGTAGACACTGTAAAATTGCTGTTCATATATATAATTTCTAAGCATTTTAACAGCTAAATCAACTTTTATAGTGATAAAAGAAACCCTGGAAATTTTGATGTTTAAGTTTATATTTGATATTTTAATTAAGGACTAGATAGATAATGAAGATGTATATTAAAATGCATGTATGCAGTATAGGCAAACTTTAATTTGAATAAATAATTAAATAAATAAGCTAAGCTAAGCTACAAAACCAATGTGGACCAGTGAGAACATTCTGGGGGGGTTTAGGCCTACCTGGAACTTAGAATGGTGCCATGCCTGCTGTTTAAGTATAATTAATTTTGCTAATATATTATCTGTAATAAAATTTTACTTTTTCCATCTTTCCTACTTTTCATCTCAGGTAACTTATCTAGTATCGTATACTTTATACAGGTTGCTTATCCTTAATCTGAAAGTCCAAAATCCAAAACTGTTTGAGTGCCAACATGACGCCACAAGTGGAAAATTCCACACCTGACCTCACTTGCCCAATGTTCCCTCAAATTTTTTTTTTTTTTTTTTACTGATAAGTAGATGTGAATAACACATGAGTTGATACTTACTGTTTATGGCCAATTTCGCCTTTTGAATTTCAAGTGGCACAGCAGCACACAGATATCGAAGAGCCCGTGCGTGAAAAGTGCGATGACAGCTGTGAGGCACTTCCAAACTGCTATGCCGGTATGGCAAACCAAATTATCATTTAGAGATATCTTTAAAACATTTAACGCAATTCAAAAGTGCTGCGCGGCACAGCTTGGATGGAACATGAGCTCTAATGCTCTCTTGGCGCCAGCTTGTTATCAGCCATCGTCACCACTAGGCCTACATGCATTACTCACTGTATTGGTGGCTTATTTGCTATGTACAGAAAAAGTTTAATCACAAGACAGCATTGTATGTGAAGACTGAGCGCTTACCGTTTGTTTGTTTTTGCTGTTGTTTAGCAGCTAATACCGGTATGCTGCTAATGCTACTGTGCACAAACTTTGTTTCTTGAAAATAAAATATTGTATAAAATTACCTTACAGGCTATGTATATAAGGTGTCACACACGTGCAACTAGGAAGACGTTGTATGGACCAAGTAAAGGTAATTCCACGCCAGGCCAGGGGGTGGCGGGGTGCACTAAACCTTCTCTTGTTACCTCTACAGACCAGTCGCGGGAAAACCTGTCTGATTTAAAACAGATGACGTCACTTCCGGTTCTGGCGCCTAGAAGAATATCACTTCCAGTTACGGCTGACTAATGAAGAAACATCACTTCCGGTCCCCTTACATCACTTCCTGTCCTATCCCTTAAAGCTGCCATCTTGTCAACCCTTCTTCAGTTCTGTTTTGGACTCAATATAGAGAACATCTCTGTATTTTCAAAGACTCTTTTGCAGCCAGGAATAATATACGGGTGGCTGCTCCAAACCTTTTTAAGTGTGTCGAGTGAAATCCTTTTACAGTGGCTTAGTCAGGAGGATGGTGACCTCCTGGAGAGAATGGAAGTCCGTACCAAACAAAGACTCGACACACTATACCAAATTCAAGAAAAGTCAGATAGGTAAGTACCGTTCCCGAATTGCTGAGTGGGGGTTGGTCAGGGCGTGTCAGGGAAAACTTGAGTATGCTTCGACCCATCATCCTGTTAAAGGTCCGGGGAAAAGTAGAAACGGGAACCACAGGATAGAGCCTGGCGTGTCTGGGGACACATTGAGGACTTATTATGGACTCCTGAGCATGGGGGCTGCCCCTAAATATCCCACAAAAGGCAAACCTTTTGATAAAGGTGGGAGAAACCCAGACTGGCAGGTGGAAAACTTAATGGCCTGGACCTATAAACCTGATACATCAGTGAAAAAACAGGCCAAGGCTTGTTTTGTGGGCTAAGGTGGTCAGGTGGTTACAACCACACATGAAATCGAGCCATCAAATAGCAGAGCAGGTGGCCTGCGCTTTGCTGCTTCATGCCCTACCTGGAAAAATCGCCCAGCCGGCCTGGGGCTTTACTGATATTGTTGTGCTAGCCGAGGCAATCGAACTCCTCAAGGCAGAAACCGGCTTGGGAGTATCAGAAAGGGACTCGTGTGAACTCGGGTGTATTTGCATCTCTAACATAGAGTCTCGGAGGTACAATGCGAGGCATGCTCGGGTGGAACCTGGGATGCGGCGGCCGGCTCCGCGAAGCAACGACGGGGTCTGCTGTGTGATATGGGGGGAGGCGCGGTGTTCACTCACTAACCCTCTGGCCTTTAAACATACGGGAGAAGTGTTAGTCAATGGAGTTAAAGCTGTAACTTTATTTGATTCCGGCAGTAACATTTCCATTGTTGCTCGCCATCTGGTACTACCGCGACAATGGTTAAAAATCAAAACCTGCATTACCTGCATTCACGGGGATGTCCGGAATTATAAATCCACCAAATGTTTTATATGCCAGGACGGCGTATTAAAAAAGTTGACGGTGGCGGTAATGGATAATCCTCCTTTCCCCGTGATATTAGGCAGGGATTGGGTAGACATTAAAAGCGGAAAAACAGACGCTTCTTCCCCAAAATCGCTAGGTCTAGTCACGAACGCAGAATCAGCGCCCTCAACTTCTTCCACGCCGTGTATACAGCCTGTAGGGGAGCAGAGTTCGGCCTCTGGTGATGATGGTGCGACACCTGGGACGTCTCAGCCAAATACGTCATCATCAAGCGCAGAGTCGTCTCGGGATGAAACCCCGCCCCTTGAGGTCGAATCCGATCCCCTCACACGCCTGCAGCTTCAGTTTAGGCAGACCCCAGCTTCATTTAAAAGGGAACAGTGGAATGACGACTCTCTTAAGTTTGCAAAGAATGCAGTCGTTCTGATAGATGGCCAACGTACATTATATCCAATGCCACAAGGTCCTCACTTTGTGTTAAATAACGATCTGTTATATCGGGTAGCTAACCATGACGGGGAAATGAGGTCATTGTTGTTAGTACCACGGACTTACCGGCGACAAGTTTGTGAACTAGCACATACCCATCTCCTGGGAGCCCACTTGGGAACTGAAAAAACACTTGAGCGAATTAATCTCAGATTCTTTTGGCCTGGAATTAATGAGGAGGTGCTTTTGCACATCCTGTCCGGAGTGTCAATTGAGGCAGATTCCTAGGAGCAACCGTGCTCCTCCCGTTCCACTACCCTTAATAGATGTCCCTTTTGAGCATATTGGGGTTGACATAGTAGGACCCCTAGACCCTCAGCCAGAGGTCATAAATATATATTGGTCCTGGTAGATTATGCTACCCGGTTTCCAGAGGCTGTTCCATTGCGCTCAGCTACTTCAAAAGCTATTGCACGGGAAATAGTAGGAGTATTTGTGCGTGTCAGCATCCCTAAAGAAATCCTGACAGATCAAGGGACACCTTTTACCTCGCAGACGTTCAGGGAGACAGCCAAACTACTTCAATGAAACATTTAGAAACCTCAGTATATCATCCTCAAACCACTAGTCTTGCAGAGAGGTTCAATCAAACTCTCAAACAGATGTTACGTAAGGTAGTCAATGAGGACAGAAGGAACTGGGTTCAGCTCCTCCCCCTCGTCCTTTTTGCATATCGTGAAGTTCCCCAAGCCTCCACGGGGTTCTCGCCTTTTGAATTATTAAATGGACGACAACTCCGGGGCGTATTAGACATTTTAAAAGAAGGCTGGGAGGAAGAGGCCCTTCGGTCAACAAATATATTGGAATATATCGCACAATTACGCGATAGATTTGAAAAAATCAGACCTATATTGAAAATACATATGGAAAAGGTGCAAACAGCCCAGGTCCGATGCTATAACCATGGTACGTCACTTTGGGAATTCTGCCCGGGAGATCGGGTCATGGTTTTAGTTCCCACCTCACATTCTAAATTACTGGCTCATTGGCAAGGCCCCTATGAAATTAAGGAGAGGAAGGGATTGGTCGAATATTTGGTGAAACAACCAAATCGTCGTCCCATCGAGCGGATTTATCATGTAAATCTGCTGAAACTGTGGAAGGACAGGGAACTTGAGCCCTCCTCCGGACAGCCACACTCTCTCTTTGCTCATAAATTAAACCTTAATTTCGGAGATAATTTTACTCACCAACAACGACAGGAGCTCAAAGTAGTTATCCTGTCTGTCCCTGAGGTGGTAAGTGAAAATCCATGGCAGACCTCACTGATTACGCATGACATTGTGACGAAACCCGGGGTTATAGTCCGAGAACGCCCGTACCTCTCTCCTCTGTTTCCTTTTCCGGTATCCTTTTGGTGGTGGCATGCACCACCACCATCTACTCAAAGCACCGTGATGTTCCAACAATGATGGATAGATGAAAAGCCAGAAGTCTGTACGACCCTCAACATCAAGTGACTCCGTGAGAACCCTAACTACAAAGAGGACTATTTCATTTATGTTAGGTAGAATGCCCAGAGGGGACTGGGCGGTCCCGTGGCCTGGAACCCCTGCAGATTTTATTTTTTTTTCTCCAGCCGTCTGGAGTTTATTTTCTGTTTTTTCTGTCCTCCCTGGCCATCGGACCTTACTCCTTTTCTATGTTAACTAATGTTGTCTTATTTTAATTTCTTATTTTGTCTTTTATTTTTGTTTTCTTCAGTATGTAAAGCACTTTGAGCTACGTTTTGTATGAAAATGTGCTATATAAATAAATTTTGTTTGTTGTTGTTGTTGTACCGGATTCCCGAGGCATAAAAGGCTGAAGTGGAGCTGGAGATCAGACATGTGGACCTTGGTGTGATTGAGGAGAGTTATAGTCCCTGGTCCAGTCCTATTGTCATGGTCAGTAAGCCTGATGGAAGTTGGAGTTTCTGCAATGACATCCGTCGGCTTAACCAAGTCTCCCAATTCGACGCCTATCCGATGCCGCGAGTGGACAACCTCCTCGAGCGGCTAGGTAACACTAAATTCTTGACTACTTTGGATATGACAAAGGGGTATTGGCAGGTTTCCTTAACGGACTCCACTAAGGAAAAGACAGCGTTTAGCACTCCTAGCGGGCACTGGCAGTATCGTGTTCTCCCATTTGGATTACATGGGGCACCTGCAACATTCCAACGTCTGTTGGACAAAGTGCTTCGTCCTCATAATTCATATAGTGCTGCATACTTGGATGACGTTGTCAACTATTCCAACACTTGGGAAGAACACTTACAGCAGGTTCGAGCTGTATTGCGGTCACTAGCAAAAGCTGGTCTTCGCATTAATCCGAAGAAATGCTACTTTGGATTGGTCAAAGCCAAATATTTAGGCTATCTAGTGGGCTAGGGTATGGTGAGGCCACAGTGTTCTAAAATAAATGCCATTATGAATTGGCCCCGTCCAATAAACAAGAGGCAGATTCAGGCCTTCCTCGGCTTGGCGGGTTATTATCGCCGGTTTGTACCCCGTTTTTCTGAGAGAGCAACGCCCTTGACAAACCTCACAAAGAAGGGGAAACCTAATCATGTGGTATGGGATGAGACATCAGAGGCTGCATTCAGTGACCTGAAAATGGCCCTTATGTCAGCTCCTATATTGAAAGCGCCTGACTTTTCTATGCCTTTCATTCTCCAGACGGATGCTTCGGACACAGGTCTAGGAGCAGTGCTGAGCCAAAGTGTCGATGGAGTGGAACACCCCATTATGTACCTGAGCCAGAAACTGCTGGATCGTGAAACCAGGTATGCAGCAGTGGAGCGGGAAGCTTTTGCGATTAAATGGGTGATTACTCAGCTGAGATATTACCTCTTGGGGCGTGAATTCACTCTTGTGACAGACCATGCACCATTACAGTGGATGGCCTTTGCATAAGGAGTCCAATCCACGCATCACGAGGTGGTTTTTAGATCTACAGCCTTATAAGTATTCGGTCGTTTATCACCGGGGTGTTCTGCAAGCCAATGCCGATGCCCTTTATCGATGCCACGACTTCTCGGACAGGTACGCCCGACCCGATGGGGTGGGGG
>JANRMT010062849.1:16169187-16188162 GCA_026402145.1 Polypterus bichir lapradei
TGTATTGTGAGACTTGCCCAGACACCACCAGATGGAGACCGCATCTTTATAAAAGCACAAGTTTATTATGCATAAAAACACAGTCCCAAACACAACCCACAGTGCTCCCAGCACCAATCATTCCTATTTCGGGCTCTCTCTCAGTGTCCGTGGCCGCCTTTCCTCTCCTTACGGGAGCTCTGTCCTGCTCCCACTTCCGACTCAAGCTTCCCGATTGTAGTGAGGCGGCCTCTTTTATTTCTACCCGGATGTGCTCCAGGTGCCGGGTGACGTTCTTCCGGCAGCACTTCCTGGGGTGGTGGAAGTGCTGTCCTTTGTACCGGAAGCACTCTAGGCGTCCCTGGAAGGCTCTTCTTCCATCTTCCCAGGTGTGGCGGAAGTAAACGTTTCCCAGGTTCCATGAAGCTTGAGGCGCCCCCTGGCAGTTGCCACGGCTTCCTACGGGTTGGAACCTCCTTGCTTCTCTCCTGTAGCCCTCTCTTAACCCAGGGCGGTTGCCCTCTCCTGACCCGGAACATATCAATGCCACCTTCTGGTCCTTCCAGGCATCCCGGCTAGGTAAGAACCCCAGCCATCTGTGACACTATATATACAGTATATATACGTATATATATAGTACGCAGTGTATATGTTTCCATTTAATATTGTAACATATTTTAACATATGTTTTACAAGTGGTATACTGTTAATACATTCATCATAGTTTCCTATAAACTGGCATCCTCACCCATATCCAAAGTTATGGGAAATGATTGCCAGTAAAACACAATGTGCTTGGCATGCTAGTGATCATCATAACTTACAAAAGCCAAAGAATTAAGCACATCGTTATTTTATAAAGGGGTGTCAGTACTGCAGTACTGGAGATGTACATAGTGTTAATAATGCTATGTTTCTTTTAAAATGCATCATATAATATTTAATGGTCACCAGCCTTACTGATCCTAGGTTTATTGCATGAATTGAAAGACGTGTTCTCGAATGTCATATTGCAGCTCATTGAATCCCCTTTTAAAATATGGACATTACCCACTGAGCAGCTAACAATTTTCATCTGAGCTTTCTCATTCAAATGCTATTCACACTCAGCCTTTCTTAGCCTCACAAATGAGACTTAATCAGACTCCTGGGTGGCATGGACGATGACTTCTGCTAGTAACAGCCAGAAAGATTATGTTACATTTGATAGGCGACATGTGAAAAATGTTGTGAAATCAACAGCTGAAAATGCTGTTGTACAGCTCGCTTGCAGCTAGTCTGCATATTGACAACTCTTGATGTTCCTTTCTTTGCCCTAAAAAAAAATCATACCTAAGCAAAATGATTTTGTCCTATTTACATTTAATCAATATGTCTTCTTTCACATTAAAGTATCCCCTGGATGCTTTTGTATTATTTATAATGATAATAGTTTATGAAGAAGAGTAACACGAACGTGCCATACAGCCGCAGTATTTCAAAAGATGCTCACTATACGTCTTTATACCTGTGCTTGCTTTACACTGTTATTTATATTACTTGTGGCACACCAAGCAGTGTACACATTTTTGTTTTCATTTAATACAATGCAATATAATTTTGTTTTAGGTTTATTATATACAGGTAACTGACAAAATAAAAGAAATAATTAAAATTGAAGACACTTAGTCTGGAGCCTTTTCTAGCAGCATCTGACACAATGTAGGAACTTACCCAAGACAGTGTGGTGCTTTATTTCTGTGCACAATCACTCACATACTTGATTGCATAAGTTATCTTAAAAGCATGTTAAACCACCGTGAGTCACCATCATTGCACTCATGGTAAAGACAGCACCAGTGTTTTGAACAGGTAAACTGTGACACCATTCATCTATTGCTGTTAAAGTATATTGATGGTGGTGAAATGTGCTATTACAGGAGTCATTTCAAAATCAGCTTCACGTGGTCAATGGGTTTGACAGGTAAGACAGACATGGTATGCCGTTTACAGTGTTTCAGCAATGGGGTCTGAAGGCAGAGATCCCGTTGGAAATTATCTGTGAGCTAGAAAATTAACGAATTTTCAGGAACTGGGCAATAAAATTGTTAAAAATAGCTCTTTAGGGGTTTTAACGTTTTTTTGGAGAGGAAAACAAGAAATATAACTTGTTTACACTTTGATGCTTAGCTGTGTTCTTTTCCACAACTCCATAACATACATAATCCATCACACCCACCAGTAGCATCAATTATATATATGCCTCATGTTCACATTACTGTGGAGCAGTGCAGTGCATTTTTTTTAAACAAAATTGTGGCATGTTGCATATTTTCCAGATGAAGACACCAAAACATCTCATTGTGCATATTGCTGTGTTCTCTCCACAGGGAAATTCACAACACGGGGCCGCTTTACCTCCTGCCCCTCTTATCTTTTCCCTTTTTTACTTTCTCGTATAGAAAGTATAGGGAAAGTATTGGAATCATCAAAAATTTGATTTTGAAATTTTGATGAATCTCGATGTTTTAGACTTCCCTGAGTCCAAAAGTAACATTTTTGGAATTATGTCTGTGTGTATGTGTATGTAAACACGATAACTTGAGTACGCTTTCACTTAGTTCAGCCAAATTTTGTATACAAGTATTAGGTACAAAACGTAGATTTCTATCAATTTTCGAGCCATTCCCATTAACTGAAAGTGGTACTTAACCTTTTATTCATGCAGCTGCAGAGTCCGATTTATTCAACTTTACTTTTATAATAATTGTTCAATATATTATTAATTTTATTTGATTTGTTGTTGATGGTTCTTTAATGTACATCTCTCTATATATAAAAAAAATCGTGGAATGGAAAAGCAAGGCAACGATACATGATCTTCTCGGAAGTTCTCGGAAGACATTTAAAAGACCCGCAAGACAAAAAAGACTGGCCACGGAACATCTTGCGGGGACCATAAACATGAGACTTGGTGCCAAGAGATTGTCCCAGGGCAGTCTCGCGGGGACGTGGAACATAAGATTCTTGCAAGACACGCCCTTCTTATCAAATAAGAGCACGGACAGCCAGCAAAACATTCAGTCATGTAAAGTCAAGTGGCTCACACAGATCCTGTGCACTCAGCAAAGAAGAAAGAGCAGTGCGGAGAAAAGAGACCCAAGGTGCGATACATATGCAGAGAAAAGTACAGAATATGAAAGCAGTAAAATTCAAAAGTATTGTAGCGTCCCTGCCAAGCTAAAGCCTTTTTTGTTTTAATTGACTGTTAGCTCCGATCGAGGGAGGCCAGAGTACAGCACGGAGGACTGATAGCTGGGTGCTGATTGATGCGGTAAGGGGGAGGCGAGACCTGTGGGAGGAGGGGTTGGAGAAGGTGCTAGAAAGTTGTGTTTGGGGTTATGCAGTGGGCGATTGTTAATGTAGAACTTTTGTGACACTTTATTACGTCAGTCGCCACAGTATCAAAAAAAAGATAGTACAGATCGCATTGACGCAAACAAAAGGAAATTAGTTTCAGTCAGAGAATTTCAAAAATGGGTTTTCACTCACATGCATTTATTGGTTACTTTGCAAAAAAAATTATTAACTGCTGAATCATTTTGTCTGTGCTAAAATTCCAAACAGAGAAACCTATCCTAAATTATGGTACAATGTCATTAACCACAAGTCTCACAGACCTCATTTAAAAGATTCAGCATATTGGGACACGAAAGATTCCAAATATTGTTATTCAAGAAGTTCTGAAATAAAAATGAAACTAATGAAATAGCAACAATTCAAAGAAAAAAAAATCTTACAAGTGTGTATCCGGAAAACCAAACACGGGGGTTGGCGAGTGAAGCAAGCCCCCTAGTAATATAAAAATATAATCATTGTCTTGCGGTTTACTCCTCAAATATCCATCCCATTATCTGAGTATATGAGAAAATCTAGGGGAGACCTTTTTTTTGATTCATGAAAGTTAGCTTGATTATATGCATACTTATGGTATGCATGTGGAGCTCCGAATTTTTTTTCTGTTTCTGATGTATCTTTAGGATTGCGATCACCAAGATTGTTATCATAACTTTAGTCCATAGTATCAGAAGAACCGCACCATATGGCTGATGGCTTAGCAAATTCAGTCAGTCAGTCTCTTACCCACTCATAGTCCCTCTCCGGAACAGGTTTGGTGGAGACTATCTCAGCTAGCATAGGGCGTAAGGCAGGAACAAACCTGGGAAAGGGCGCCAGTCCATCTCATGGTAAACACACACACAAACCACACACTATGACTGATTTAGAAACACCAATCCACCTAACCTGCATGTTGTCAAACATGAGCACTTAACTGAGGGTGGAAAACAAGAGCAGGTTTTTGTCGAATTGCACTAACCTTTCCTCTCCTTCTCCCACAGATCCCCCAAAGGGAAACCAACATAAAGTACTTCCTGCTTCCCTTGCATAACCATGCCTCCTACCAAGGTCACTTTCAGCCTCAATTATTGGAACCCACCTCTTCCTCCCTGGCTATTATAAAACTCCAGGTCCTTTTGTGTTTAGTTGTCCCTGTGTTGGATACAGAACCAGACATTGGTCTGGAGCCATTTATTGAAAGTTTTACGTATTTTGCTTTGTACATTGTACAATATAGGGGGTGGTTCCCCAGACCTTTTTCTGCCTTCTTTGTGTATCCTTACAATGCCATGGACTGTGGGAGGAAACTGGAGCACCCAGAGAAAACCCACACAGACATGAGGAGAACATGCAAACTCCTCAACAAGTTCACATGACAGAAAAGTTCAGAGATTTTTTTTTCTTTTTTCACTAGAGATCTTTATTTAAATACAAATGACAGGCAGAGTCATGTGGAATTAAAGCACATAAACCAGAAATGAACTAAAAACAGCTTTTTAATCTTGTGCCAATAGCACATATTTCAATGGAAACAAAGCACAATTTGTTTCATGAATTTGTCTGTGAAGTGAAACATTAAATTTCATTGCAAATTGTATTTCATGTAAATCATTTTGTTCATCACTAGTTGAGACAAACAGTACTAATGGAGAGGAGAACTAATTAGGATATTTGACTGAAAAGAAACAGCAATTTAATCCCAAAAAATGTCTAACTTGTAGATTTTAAATTGCTTGAAATAGAATGCAAGTGCAAAGAATTTGCTGTACAGCTTGTTATTTAATCTCTTTATTTAAATATCAGAACAATGCACTGTTAACTTTTCTAGCAGTGCTGGCAGATGCTCATTGCAATAGCAGATCAGGTCTCCTGGAGTTTTGACTTAACGTTTGCTCATAGTCCTTCCCAGTAATTTACCAGGGTAAGCCAATGATTTTCTGCACTTTTGTGATAATTTCGCTTGGGCTGGCTGTACAGTTTTCCCTGCTCAGACTGCTTCAATGACAAACTCCCACTGCTGAGTGCATTGAGATTAAGGTCTAATTGAAATTGTGCTGGAAACTTATTAGGGAGTCGTGTAATCCATCCTTCCCTTGCAATTCCTAGTCTTATAATCTGACTGATACCCATAGATACAAATAGATTCAGCAAAATGGGAAAAAGGAATGACATTTATAAATACAAGATGGAAAACACTTTCCTACAGGAAGCAATCTCTGCTAAAGATTTAGGGGTTTATGTTGACCCGTTTTCATAATTAGTGATTAAAAAGGCAAATAAAACATTAGGTTATATAATCTGAATTAATGTATAGACATTCCAGCCAAGGAGTTTGCGCACTTATTCTGAGTTGCCCCTAAGTTATGTGTATTAATGATGGGACTCATGGAATGTGGTGGTGTGAAAATCTTTAGAGATGGAGACTCCAGTTAGTCATAGAGTAGAGCTCACAGGATGATAATATTTGCATTTCCTTATATTGACGTTTTCTTACTGTGGCCACCAGGGGCTGCTCCAGCTCCCCAAACACCCGACATGGACAGACACTAGGCACAAGTCCCGCAACACACAGGTCTTTATTTCCAAGGTGGAAATGCTTTTCCTTCGTTCCCCACCACTGCACATTGTAAAGCTCACAGCACTTTATGTTGTTTTTCTCTTCCTCTTTTCTGTCTCTTCCACCTCCACCTCTTCAGGCAAGCATTGTCCTGTCCCTCCCGACTCCCCAAATGTAGTGAGGTGGCTCCTTTTATACAGCATCAGGAAGTATTCCAGGTGTCCCATAATTTCCTTCCGACAGTACTTCTAGGTGTGGCGGCGTAAACCACAACCCCAACAGGGCTGAGTTTCTAAGCTCCAAGCCCATGGCACTGTACCAAGTCGGGGGAGATAATGCCCCATACAAGCTCTCTACCCCAGCCCTTCCATCACGACAGCATCTCGGCCAGGTAAGGGCTCCAGGAGTCCATCACACTAGATATAAAGTAATCCAGCTCTGTAGTCTGATGACATTTATTTGTATGGGTGGTTTAAATTAAATAATGAAAGAAAACAGTTCTTCTACACCGCATGTTAAGTAAAATACAATCTTTACAGTGCTTTTGACAACTCAAGTTAAAAAAATGTTGAAAAACTCAACCAGCTCTTGAATCAGAAATGTAAAAAAAAATCTAACAACTTACAGAATTTGAGGTAAAATAATTTGCATTTATCGACAAAGGCATGTGGTGCTAATGAAGCACGAAGAAGCGCTGTATCTCAGAGACTATTTTTAAAGCTATGAATGATACAAAGGTGATAAATAACTAAAGATAAACATAATAAATATTGTATAAACATTAACTAATCTTTTAGAACACTCTTGTTTTTATACCTCTGTATATATTTACGTTTGATCCTTGACATCACACAGCTTGGTAAATGTAACAAGTGAAACATTGCGTGGCAGCAAACTGCTGTTACTTAAAGCAGCAAGACACAAAGTACGGTAAGTGCACAAAGACAAAACAGAGCACTAAATGAGATAAGACAACACAACACCATAACATTAATCATTCGGACAGACTTTCTCACATTGTGATTTCTTTCCCATGCACCTCCATGTCAGCAATGTATTAGTCGCTGAATCTTGTGAAACATCAGCAAGCTGAGCAGTTCTCAATACTGAAACTCCTGCCAAATGAGATGCAACAATCAGCTTTCTTTCAAAATCACTGAGAAATCATGAATGAGGCAACGATAGCCAACATAATGAGCAACTCGGCCTGTGAAATATTTTAACACACAGTCTTGAGCACGATAGGATGTTAATTATGTGACTACACCTGTGTAGAAGCCCCTGCTTTAATAGGCCTTTCTATCCCTTTTTCACAAATGTATCCTATTTTGATTTACTTCTGAATATTTATTTACTCTTTTCATATGATGGGTGATCAAAAAAATTAGGAGTGTGAACCTCAAAGGGGTATTCTGTGGTGCTGCTGTGTACTGAAATATGTGAATTACGTGTTTCATTCATTTCTGGATTATATTGTATGTTTTCTTGTTTCAGAAACAAGTTAACATGAAGGCCAATAATCATGCTATAGCTGAATTACTGTACTAGTGGCAGACAACAATACACCATCTTAGGTGTTTCATTCTCACCTACTTTAATGTGTACCAGGACCAGTTCCCTTCATTTGCCACAGTCAAAAGATGGTCTGCACAATACAGGTATGATGGGAGATTTCTCTGAGGTGACCCATGGTTCAACCAGCCTCTGACATTGATGACAGACAAAAATTGTGCCACACATGCTTCATAAGGGCTAATCAATAGGGATGGTGTGTGCGACGGCAGTTACTTTAGTTATTGTCAGTTTAAGCCATTCTTCATGAATAATTATACATGAGCAAGGTATGTACATACTGGGTTCCCTGACTGTTGTCTCCTGCATTGGAGCCTCACTGCATCCAATGTTCCAAGGAGAATTTGAGCAAAGAATTAGGACTGCAAGAAACCAACACTGCATTTACGGCAGTTAGTCAGGAAAAAGCAGCAATCTTCAGCTTCACAACAAGGAACCTGCTCATACTGAACTTTTTCTAAAGTTCGTCCTGCAAAGGCGTTGATTTGAATGGATACCACACTGACATTATTTTCCAGATCTACTGAGGTGTTAGACAGATAGAACTTTATTTAACCCCAGAGATAAATTTGGCTTTTTATAGAAGGTCTTTAAATAAATAAATACATAAATAGTTAGATAAATAAATAAGTAAAATATATTTACACATTCTTAGTTCTTAACACATGCCAGAATGTCTATAATGCAAGAAAATCAAAAGAAAGAAATTCTGTCTTGGCAGTCACAGTCACAGTGAGGCATTATTCAAGTGTAATGCTGTTGGTATAAAGGAGTCCCCATAGCGTTTTTTTAACACAGTTCTTCTGAATAATTTGTTGGCTGAAAGTCCTCAGTGTTAATGTGTCAGAGAGGGAAAGTGCAGCATTGTTCATAATGGCACTCCATTTTGTTTTAAGTCTCTCTTTCGCTACGATCTCCAGAGTGTCCAGAATGCATTCTATAACTGTGCCTGCCCTTTTAATTAGCGTGTTGATTTGGTGGGCCTCTCTTGAAGTGATGTTACCAGCCCAGCATACCACAGTGTAGAAGACCACACTGGCCATCACAGAGTTGTAGAAGATGTGAAGGATGTCACTTCCCTCATTAAAGGAGCACAGTCTCCTAAAGAAAAAGAGCCTGTTCTGTCTTTTCTTATATAGTTCCTTTGTGTTCCAAGACCAGTCCACCCTGTCATTAATGAGGACACTCAAATATTTGTAGGATTGGACCACCTCTACATCGGACAAAGGGACTCTTTGTTATGGCGAAAGTCAATAACCAGTTCTTTGGTTTTGCTGACAATAAGAAGCAGACAAATTTCTTTGCACTGACAAGATGCAATTTTCTCCACCTGACTTCTATACTCTCTCATCTCCCTTATCAGTACACACCATAAGTGCAGAACTCATCTGAGAATTTCTGTAAGTGACATGACCTGCTGTTATATTTATAGTCCGAGGCGTACAGAGTGAAGAGAGAAGGAGACAGGACTGTTCCTTGTGGTGCTCCAGTGTTGCTCACATCCATATCAGAAACACAGTCCTTGAGTCTCACAAACTGCAGTCTGCCCGATAGGCAGTATATTATCTAGGACACCATATCATCCACCTGAAAATCTCTCAGTTTACCCCTTAACAGGGATGGCTGGATGATATTAAAGGCACTGGAGAAATCAAAAAATATAATCTTCACAGTGTTGCTAGTCCAGGTGAGAGTAAGCTTTGTGGAACAGATAGATAACTGAATCATCCACTCCAGTCTTTGTCCAATAGACAAAGTGCAGTGGGTCCATGTGGTCTACCATAATAGTACTTACGTACATAGTCAAGGGCCAGTCTCTCAAAGGTCTTTGTTATGTGTGAAGTAAGTGCCACTGGTCTGTAGCCATAAGTTTAATCTAACTTTATCACCACTTGTCCCCAAATTTGAAGTTCTACCTCTTTGAAATGTGCCCAGTGAACAATGAAAATACAGACCTCCCACCCTTGCAGAACTGATTTCTAGGAGGTTTGGGTGAGAAGCATGCAAGCAGTAAAAGGACCAGGGGCTCATGTGCAGGGACATTTCTAGAAATTGCTAGTATCAGGGTGGTTGTTTACCTTGGGGTCTCCAGTGGCCATTCTTTCAGGGTGGTGATCCCCCTTCCAGGAGACTGGGAATCAATTGCAGGAGTCCGGAAGAAGACACCAATTTCCAGGAGTCTACCAGAACTTCCAAGAGACTTGGGGTATCTGAAAATATCAAGTCTGGCAAACAAGAGTGGTGACCCAAGAAAAACAAAATGTGCTGTTTGAGTGACACATAAAAACTCTGAGTGTGTAGCAAGTGTATTAGTGTTGATGGGGATTATGTTACATTGCTTATCATTTATTGTGTTTCTCTTAACAACTCCTTGATCATTCTTCATATATTTAAGATTAAGAAACATTTAACTTAAAAATCAACGATTAATTCATCTAAAATGTGGTGCAATTTATTACCTACAGAATGGCACAATATCTGTTAAACTTTAATAAATTAATTTTGTTCTTATTTCTTATGTAGGTATTATTTATGCATTAATCCTATTCAGTTAAATATAAATATAGGGACATTTTTTAAAGTATTCTGGTTAACCAAGTGAAACATGTTGTGAATGGCTGAGAAATCACAATTTTGAAATAACATCATATGAAGTTCTAGTATTTTCTTATACACAATTGTACAGCATGTACCCTTTAAGTTCAATTCTTACATCTATCCTTTTTAAGAAGACAAAAAACACAAGAAGGAGGGTTGGGGTACCGCAAGGCTACGGCCCATATAATGGAGATAACAAAAAAAAAGACAAACAGCGAGTGTATAGGTAGCAATGATCACAAATTGTTTTGGCTCAAATATGGATTCCACAAATCAATGCCAATTTTTGCCTTTTTTTTCCTTCTTTATATTGTTTTCAAGGCAGAAGGTATAAGACTTCCGGTTTGGCAGGAAGTGACATCAGTATTCCTGAGGCTGCTCTATCCTGGAGTCAAAAGAGGAGATGATATTACTGATAGTGCCCTCTCACACTTGGAGGTGGAATTACCATTTAGTTACAGCCTTGTAGTTACTCCCTACTTGTACACCTGACACCTTCTAACCATTTACTGAATCTGCTTACTGTATATACTCGCAGATAAGTCCTCGGGAGTTGATTTTAACGTATAATTTCTGGTATTTTATAATGTCGGTTGTATAGGTCGAATGCGGAAAACTCACGCATTGGTCCAAGAGATTATGATATGCTAACGCCCACCTGAGTAACCACGGAGCACACTGCCTTTTTTTTCTATGAGGGTACGGCAATGTACTGTATCAGCGCTCTCTCTATTGTGCCTACATGACCACACAGTAATACTCAAAACTATTCCGAAGCAACGTTTGCAATGATTTGTGTTTTTTGTATCTCACACCCTCATACACCTTTATCGTAAGAGCGTTCGATCAGAAGAACACATGAAGCTGGTTTTAAATTAAAAGTCGTTGAAGTGGCGAAAGAAATTGGTAACTGCGCTGCTGCAACAAACTTCGATGCGCCTGAGAAACTGATGCGAGATTGGAGGAGGCAAGAAGATGTAAAAAAAAAAAAATTGTAGTGTCGTATTTTTTGAACGGGCACATAAGCGGAGTATGATTTAATGATCGAATTTTTGGGTTTCAAGACCCAACGTATATGTGAGTATACAGTAATCCCTCCTCGATCGGGGGGGTTGCGTTCCAGAACCCCCCGCGATAGATGAAAATCCGCGAAGTAGAAACCATATGTTTGTATGGTTATTTTTATATATTTTAAGCCCTTATAAACTCTCCCACACTGTTAACATTATTAGAGCCCTCTAGACATGAAATAACACCCTTTAGTCAAAAGTTTAAACTGTGCTCCATGACAAGACAGAGATGGCAGTTCTTTCTCACAATTAAAAGAATGCAAACATATCTTCTCTTCCAAAGTGTGCGCGCATCAGGAGCAGAGGATTTCAGAGAGAGAGAGAGAGCGCTCGCTAAGAAAAGCAAACAATCAAAAAATCAATACGTGCTTCTGTGCTTTTAAGTATGCCGCACCTCGATAAAGCGGCATTTTTTAGAGGAACGTCCGTATCTTTATCTTCTAAGCAAACAGCCTCTGTGCAAACAGCCCCTCTGCTCACACCCCCTCCGTCAGGCGCAGAGAACGTCAGAGAGAGAGAGAGAGAGCGAGCGCGAGATTAAAGCAAACAATCAGAAAATCAATATGTACTTTTGGGTTTTTAAGTATGCCGAAGAGGAGCGTCCCTATCCTCTGTGCAAACAGCCCCTCTGCTCACACCCCCTCCGTCAGGCAGAGAGAGTGAGAGAGACATAGAAAAGCAAACAATCAAGCACCGCCCGAGAAGCATATCTTATATCATTGAGGAGTTTTAGTTAATATGTAATACATGCTCTGATTGGGTAGCTTCTAAGCCATCCGCCAATAGCGTCCCTTGTATGAAATCAACTGGGCAAACAAACTGAGGAAGCGTGTACCATAAATTAAAAGACCCATTGTCCGCAGAAATCCGCGAACCAGCGAAAAATCCGTGATATATATTTAGATATGCTTACATTTAAAATCCGCGATAGAGTGAATCCGCGAAAGTCGAAGCGCGATATCCCGAGGGATTACTGTATACAGTAATTCAGTTTAAGGCTTCAAAGTGGTATCAGGATCAAGGCAGTAACATTGGGGTGCCCATTCATTACACCCTTATGTGCTTCACACATGCCATCTTAGAGATACCAGTTAGCCTAACATGCATGGAAAATGAAGAGATGAACCCCCATAGACACTGGAAGAACTTGCAAACTCCACCTGGCCAGGATTTGAACCCACAACTCTTGGACTTTGTTAACCACTGTGCTACCCCGGTTGTAATTTATTTCCTTTTATGTATTTTTTGTTTTACTGTGGTTAATTAGGTTTTCTCACTGCATTTCAAGAATTTACATGTTTTACTGCTGCCTTCCCTGTTCAAGATAATATCAGGGTGTGCTCTTTATGTTTGTGGTTTATGTAATCTGCCTGTGTTGGATTTTACTTATCCAGTACTCCAGTTTATTATCGCAATCACATAAATTGTCATTTCTACAGCGATAGCTGGCCAGTGCATCCAAGATTAGTTCCTAATTTGGACTTCATTCTTCCAAGATAAGATTATAAATGCTACAGTTTGTATTGGATAAGTAGGCCCAGAAACTGCATAAATTACAAAGTATGGATAGTTACACATGGAAAAATAAATGTTGAACCAGAATTTCAAACCTACATTTTTGTGTTGGTTTTATAGCTAAATTGTGAATTAGATGGTAAATCTAAACCTTGAGGCTTTACCAATTTGGTCACATTTAAATTCTAACTTTCCCCTTGGTGATGAGTAAAGTTCACTAATCTAAATTAATCTAATCTAAAACTAATTTTCTTTAGAATAAAAGTGATTTCTGCAGTAGTATTCATGGAAATGACTGTTACTGCTTGCTATTAAGACTTGCAAATGTCCTTGCATAAACTTGACCCTGCTGTGTCATTGCCAATATAACTTTACTTATTGGTTGTTTCATTCAATTTTAAAGCCTACAAATGGATTGTAAAATGCGCACAGTAGCCCATCCTATAGGATTACATACTGCAGTGGGCTCATTTCACAGGCGCTGGTCGCCCAGGCATTGATAAACACTCTTTGTTGTGCACAACCCAAGCTTTGCGTGATAGAGGTTTTCTAATTTTAATTTTGGCCCGAATCACTAGTCTGTTGTGAAAATTAATTTTCTTATGATTCTGAAAAACACTGAAAGAGAAGAGAAAGGCTCCTTAACGCAGGTAATCCATCTTGAGCTGCCGGTGTCAAAATGATTCATGATTTCCAATTTTCTCGCTGCTCGAATCTAAAGTAAATCAGCCAAGAACGGTCCGCCCTTTGTGCGATACAACAGCTCACATGCACAAAGAGGGCTTTCAGATTAACATATCCATGGCATTCATCTTGTTCATTTTTCACTTCCTGACTTCAACACTTGTCCTACACAGATCACAACAAAACAGTTCATTTTTTTGGGAGTAATCTCGAAGAAAGGAGCAACAATACAGCATTTCTTTAACATTCTTTTCAGTGTTTTTTTTCTGAGACAGCGAAAGCCAGCCTTTCACACGGGAACTGTCAGCTAAAACAGATAGCATACTTTATATATATTACAAGTTTACTCTGGAAAAGTTTACTTCAATTAGTAGGAGTATTGTAGGTCATGTAAACAGAAGCATTTAATTAAGGTGTGACTCAGAATTTTGACTTTTACTGCCATGCATTCTGTTGATTCTTTTTACATTTTCTAATCTGGTTGTTAGGCTGTCATTTCTATCAAGTGACAGTTTGTGTTTTGTAGGCTAAATATTTGATCTGAGGTCGTATCTTGTTTAAAAAGTCAGTATAGTAAAATTGATTAAATATATTATTATTGAACATGTTGGACTGCTCTGATGCTTTTATTCATCTGCATTGTGAGTTGCAAAACTCCTTTGATCATGTCTGACTTTGCTAATGCCTTTCTACCGCAAACTCTCAAACTTTTTTAAATTATGCAAAACGTGAGATTGCAGAAGAAGGAGCCTAAATAACAAGCGCCATTCTCAGAGTTAACAGAAAGAGTGCATGTAGTAGAAGAAGGATTCTGATAGACTCGGCCAGCTATGCTGTAGGAATGTGAGTGTAGCTTTCAGTAAAAATGAAGAAGAACGTCTCGTACGTCATTGGTTTGCGTTTTTTTATCCCTTCGGTGACACTGACATTGAAACAGCAGCTCCCTTGTCGGCTCATGGCAGGGTTGCTTGGGGTCATACTATTTTCATGCTATTGCTTGCTGACATGGAGGCAAATTTCAACGCCATTTTTCATTCTCTTCACTACTCACTCAACCATTTAGTTAATAAGGGATGAAAATAACTGTTTAAAAGACAGTTCCAGGCCTGAACAATACATAATGACAGCAATTATGTTCCTCTAATGGTTTTTACTTAATTTTAATAGATTCTTAATAATGAAATCTTTATCTGTTAGATCCCAGATGCATTTCCAGAAATGTTCCAGTGGGTCTCCGTATGAAGTCCTAGGTTTCCAACTTTAATCTGATGGCATGTTGTGAAGTCTGTCAATGCCACTAAGCTATGAGGACATTCCTTTTTTAAGGAATTGAAATGCTTTTAAAGTGAAGCACATGACTCAGTGTGCACAAAATATTATTAAAATTTAAGCTTGGCTCCATATAAGTGAGTGTGAGTGTGTTCAAAGACTGGTATCTGCTCCACAACTGATTCTTGCCTTGGGTCTAGCGATGGCAGAGTAGTATCAAACTGCATGGTACTGAACGGAATTAAGTGGTTTTGATAATGGATGAAGGGATCGATGAGTGGCTTTTAATTGCCAAATGTGAAAAGTCTGAATTAGTGTAAGCTGATCTAATTTGGATTGGTAAGGAAAAATGTCAAATTTACTTCATGAGGTATAAGTACATAAAAAAAACAACAACAGTTGTGTCAGATATTTGAAACATTAAAATGTGTGCTTCAGCTTAAATGTTTAAGGGAATCAAACATTATTTCTTTGTGAATTTCTGTCTAATTGGTAAATGCTTTCATAGTTTTGTCATAACAAAGAAAGTGTAACTAGCTTGTAATTTGTGATGATCAATTTTGTACCTTTGTCCTATAACACTTGTTTCTAAGAAGTTTCCCAGACTGATGTTTACTCAATAATGTTGACCTCTTTTGTAAGTCACTTTGGATAAAATTGTCTGCTATATAAAGGCAAATGTAAAATGGTGACAGCTACAGCTTCACAGCTCCATGGTTCAAATCTCAGCCTTTATTGAGTGTGCATGTCCATTCTGTTTTTGTTTAGTATGTCTCTGGGTATTCAGGTTTACTCCAACATTACTAAAGTATATGTTAAATTGATGGGCAACTATTAAGAATACGCTTGAACATGTAAGGAATGAGCTCTCTGTTGAGCAGTTTAGGCCACTTTGAAAAAATGCCAAGCATACATCTCAGAGCTGTTTGTGGTGCTAAAGAGTGCCAAACGGGGTTGTGTGCTCAGATTCAGTATGTACTGTACAGATGGCGAGAGAGCCGCCTATAACAATAACTGCTATAATACCTCCGAAGGATTAGCATAACATCTGGTCCAAAAGGCTAGCAGTTTAATTGTAATTTATAGCAGCCAGCTCTCCCTCCATTGTCTGTTTTTCTAATGCAGAGATATGGGAATCTGTAACCCAATCCACAAGCCCATGCTGCAAGCTAAGAACCAGCCTTGCACCAGTCATACTGGGTCAGTTTACAATTCCCAGTTAGCCTAATATGAAGATTCATAAAATGATTGTACATAAAAGTAGAAAATAAGAAAATGTATTTAAGAAACAGAGATGAAAAACTGGAAGTCATTTGTGCAAGAAATTTGGAAACTTAAGCAGCTTTGCTGTTGGGAATGATCAGAATAAACAATAATGTGGCTGTTTATGTCCGACTCTTGACTTATCTGCGGTGCTTCTCCTGGCCAGTAATTAAACTCTACTGTTTGGTTGGCATCCAGTAAGCGTGTATTTTTGTTAAAATAGACAGAAAATGTGTAACAGGAATTACTGATTAACATTTGGAGGCCTTCACAAAGCTAAAGTATTTGCAGTTCATGAAGTTGAGTTTATAGGTCATCATTTGGAACATTTTGCTTCTTACAACTTTGACTTTGACAAAGTACTTTAATGTTCTTGGCAACTTACCAAAATACATTTGACAAGAAAAAACAAAATAAAATTACAACAAGCCAATAAATGTCACATACAGTACCAGTTATACAAAAAAGTAGACTTCTTCAGGTTTTTAATTAATCATTGTTCACAGCTTTATAGAAAATGGTATTGTCAGAACTTGTCAAAGTTAAAACAACTTGTTAAGCAAAAAATGGCCAATGGAGCAATTACTGACATTAATTGTTCAGGTATTAATTTAGTGCTAAGGTGTTATTAGTTTGGAATACAGTACTATGTAACCTTAAGGAAAGAAGCTTTTTTTTTCTCAAAAGCTCCAGTTTTCTCATTCTTGAAAATCTGTCAAATATGAGAAAAGCTTCTTTTTATTTGGCACAAAGTAGCCAGGCTCATAAAGAAAAAGGCAAATCTTTCTAAACGTGTTTCATAGTTTAGGTCTGTACTTTTATGTCATATTGTGTCTTTCTTTTCACTCATCTTTTAGAACTCTTCACCCGAAAATAAATCTCTGAAATAGCTCTTATGAAATTTAAATATATTGTAATATAAACAAGAAAGGGTGGACATATCTTTCAATGTAACATACACATAGTTCAAATATGCAGCATATTTTAAAGATATCTCCCTTAATATATTGTAACAAATCCATTTCCAAATACAGGTAAAATTCTGTTACAACAAATATCTTTACAAAGAAATTTTCATTACAACGAAGTATTTTATGGTCCCGACAGCTTCCCCATATGACACGAGTATATAGAAATCTTGTTACTATGGAGTACATTCAGCAGATACTTTCATTACAACAAACTGCACAAAAGATCTTGAAATGCCTGAATGAATCATCCATGGAGCAGTTAGTTCTGTGGTCACAGCTCAGTTGTGCACAACGATATACAAACAGAAACACTGTATTTTTTTTTTTTGTTTGCTGTGTTTGTTTTCTGCAGTTTTCAGTAATACGTTTTGTTTATTGCTTGTCAAAATTTGAAAAACATCCATTGGAATTTAACTCATTGTTACCCTCCTATAGAAACGGCAGACACGAAAAAATGATAACAGTTCATATTAGAAAAAAAAACTTTAATTTGTTGAAGCTCTCGATTGCAGCAAAAAGAAAAAAGACGTTGCCAGTGAATTCGGAATTTCGCCATCGACACTGTCAACTTTCTTGAAAAGCAGAGCAAAAAAAGAAGATAAATCTCGGGTTGCAAGCATATGTGAACTACTGTATTTGAAGACATCGAAAAAGCAGTTTTTATATGGTTCAGTGATGCTCGTTCAAGAAACATTCCTATTAATGTGGCACTCATTCAAGAAAATGTAAAGTTTGTAAGCTCTCTTGGGACCTCCCCCAACTAGACAGCACGCCGAAGAGTGTCCCGAAGTGTATGGATGGATTTTTTGTTTTGCTTATCCAGTTCACATGAGGTGGGACCTGCCCCACAGCATTTGACACAATCAATCCTTCATGATCACTTTGGGATCTAAAAAAAAAACAAATACAATACACAGAGGAAATACATTGATTCCACATAGAAGTAACCAGACCAGGAATCTCCTCAGGTCCAATTACCTATAAAGCAGCAGTGCTAACCACTGTGTCACCATATTGTTCACTAGTCATTATGTTATATAGTACCTTTCATTATGAGCACCTTCCCAAATCACTTTGACAACAAAAAAAATATTCTGCAGGAAAATATACTCTTTATACGTGAGATTGCATTTTACATATATTATTAAACTAAGTACAACAATAAAAGGGAGTACAGAAGATAACTTCTAAAGCACCAAAAGCTTTTAGAAAAGTAATCAATGTAGATCTCAGCATTAACGTTTGCAGCGCACTATCTATTGAAATGTATTTTGTAAGGCTTGTAGTAATAAAATGCATTCCATTTGTCATTCGAACAGATGGTGTATCACAAAACATTTGCAGTAATAAAATGCATGTTTGTGTTGTGCCATCTGTTTGGAATGACAAAAGCAATGTGTATGTCTCTGTTATATGCCATTTGGTATGGGACTCGTAAAAGCAGTGTTAATGTTTATGATGCGCCACCTGTTGAAAAGAGAAAGGCAATGCATTTTATTACTACAAATGTTTATGGTGTGCTACCTGTTGGAATGACAGAAATTAGAAGCTAGATGGAGACACAGATACATAGGCACACAGACACTTATTCTTTTATTACGGTGGATATCCATTTAGGATTAAATGTTGTTAACAGAAAATAGAAACATTAAACTAGTTCCAATATCTGTTATACCGTATGTCTGTTATACACACTTATGGATGGCTGAATAAAGATAAATACCACCCCTGAAGATTCTGCCCTTTTCCATAACAGTGTTACAGGATTGTAAGATGTACTTCTCTATACTTTATTACTTTAACAGTGATACAGAGACTTAATATTAGTTGGAAAGCAGATAACAATGTATTTCATGTATAAACTCATTAAATTTGCTTGTACTGTATTATGTGATTAAACAAATAAGATAAAAGCTTGTTAATGTTAATTTGGACTAGATTCTTAATTTTGGAAGTTCTCATAGGTGCCCACATTTCCAAAGACGTTGGTGTATTCAAAACACTACATAACCCACAAAGATGGTAAATGGAAGCTTAAAGGAGAAATTCTTTATTTTTAAAGTTGAAGTTATAGCTTCACAGTCATTGTAAATATTAATTTGCCACATGAAACTGTGTT
>JANRMT010062849.1:16209668-16231555 GCA_026402145.1 Polypterus bichir lapradei
TCTATCTATCTATCTATCTATCTTGAAAGAGCAAAGATAAGAATGACTGCCTCCAAGAAAATGTGTCCAAATTAGAAATGAGTAGTGCAAGAATGCTGACAACCAGTGTCCATTCTGGCAGAGTTACGTAGGAACCAGTCTTAGACTAGGAAGCCAATTCATTACGAGAACCCCCACCAGACACACACAAAGTAGTACTAGGCCAAATTGATTTGGCAGTTAACCTAATGCATCCTTAAAGTCAGTTGATCTGTGGGGGATGGCGGCCCATGTCTTAAATCCCCGCATATTGTAATTTATGGATTTATTTAATTATATATTTTATATGGTTTGCATATTGTCTCATATGTTATTCTTCTTCATTTCCTTCTGGCTCTTTTCCATATGTTCAACTAACCTGGAACTCAGGAGTGAGTTTGTGGGTGACTTGGGCTTTGAAAGAATGGGAGATTGGAAAATTATATCTAGGGTGGCATGGGGGCACAGCAGTAGTGCTGCTGCCTTGTAGTAAGTGGGCCAGGATTAATTTCCCGGGTTCTCCCTGCATGGAGTTTGCATGTTCTCTCTTTGTCTGCATTGGTTTCCTCTCTGTGCCCACATTCCAAAGACATGCAGGTTGGCTCCAATGTGTTTGGTGTGTGTGTGTGTGTTCACCCTCTGATAGACTGGCAACCTGCCCAGGGTTTATTCCTTCTTGTGCCCAATTCTAGCTGGGGCAGGCTCCAGTAACCACCCCACACCCTGTGACACGGGTCTGGATAAAACGGGTTAGAAAATGAAAAGTTATATCTAGACGATGGGCAAATATGGGTAAGGGTTGTAGCTGGGACAGGGGTCCCATCACGCATATATAACACTTGCTTCTTGGAAAAACCTGATAATATAACAATTAAAAACTTGTTTTTAAATTTCCATTTTAAAGGTATTCCAGGTTAAGTCTCATATTAAAAATTCAGTTAATTTATTGATCTAAACAAGTAGTATTTCAGAGCAGGTAGTAACACAGTCTTTTCCAATTCTGCTTTAAGACAGATAGAGGGGTTTTTAGAAATCAGTAGAAGTTGGGACACCTGTGCAAATTGTTTGCTTCAACTTGCAAGGCTTAATTTACTTTAATTGCTGCAGAACCTCTGTAGGTTGTAACCTATTAGTTGTTCCCTGAAGAAGGCCCATTTGTAATATTCTGAAATGTCCTTCTTTTCAGGTTTTGCTAACCTAAACCTTAAATTTAACCCTTTGGTAGTTTACTGCTTACCTTTTCATTATTTTAAGTCATTCGTTGCTTTTCAATTGATTAAATCCCAACGAAAAACTGGAAAAGCTGAGCTGTTCTAAAACTTTTACACTTGGATTTCCAATAAACACACTTTATGTTTTCAAATACTTAATGCAGGAATTTTAACCAGCAGAGTAGGCCATCCTGTGGAGCTGGCTTCCCAAGCGTGTACAATATTTGTGAAATATGGATATCTGGGCTCTGAGTACCAGAAATCTTCCTTCATATAAAGAGATGGGTCTGATGTGGCAACTGTTCGTGTGAAACTGAATTCCCAGCAAACATCATCATTTGTATTACAGTAGAGTTTTTTGCCATGGATAGGAGAAAGGTGTTTAGTCTTTGTCAAAAAGCATTATTCAGTATTAAATCCACTTTTGCTGAACTGTCTTTTAACAATAATGCTTTCTTAAATAATGCCTTCAAGTGAAAATAAGACTAAAATCACTGGATTCATTTCCTGTTACATGCAAACATTTTATTGACTTGTGAGACATGTATTGTGGTTGTCCTGGTGGTATGGTGTCTACTTTGCCAAATATGACACAATCTTAAAGATGTGTTGGGAATATAAATAATACATTAATACAGTAAATTTGGAGCATATCACATGAGCCTCTATGTCTGGTCACTATTCACAGAGTGGATGTAGAGGTCGTCCACCTCTACAAGTACTTTGGGGTTCACATCAATGAAAGGTTGGACTGGTCTCAAAATACAGAGGGAATATATAAGAAAAGGCAGAGCAGGCTCTTATTTTCCCTGCAGAGTCTATTTCTTTGATGTGGGTAATGACATCCTGCATAATGCGCCACTTTGACTGTCTAGTCAAATGTTTTTCGTTTTAATTCTCTACCTTTTTTGTCATTCTGGTGTGAGTTCAGACCATAGTATTTGTGCGTGTGTATATTCTTATTTATTATGTTTATTACTACCTTTTTGTTTGCAATATAAATGGGATTTCCATGTTGGAACCCAACTCTTTATTATCTTGCTGGGTCGTTATTTTATTAAGGTTTGCAAATACACACTAGGGTGGCACGGTGGTGCAGTGGTAGTGCTGCTGCCTCCCAGTTAGGAGACCTGGGTTCGCCTCCCTGTGTGGAGTTTGCACGTTCTCCGTGTGTCTGCATGGGTTTCACAGTCCAAAGACATGCAAGTTAGGTGCATTGGTGATCCTAAATTGTCCACTGGAAAAAAAAAGGTGCAGGAGGGGAAATTGCCTGAGAAGGTCTTGCACAAGATTGTCTTTTGCGAATCATCAGCTATAAGCCTAATAACGAAAAAGTCATAAGTCAGAGATCCATTATTAAATTTCTTTTTAGTGTTCACTGCTATGAAGCATTTTACAAAATCATGGATACTAGTATTGCATTGAAAAAGTAATAAAACACCATGCGCTGAATAAAGATAACTCGAAGTGAAGCCATACTTAAGCAGGTGCCGAAGGCAAAGAGAGCTTTAGGAGGAAAGTAACCATAGAAAATAGAATGGTCCTAAAACTAATTGAGGAAATGTATAAAGTTTAAAAAGTGCATTTGAGAAAAGGGCAGGAAGAAATTGTTCATTTTAAACTTAGGGTAATAGATTTGGCAATTCATGTTCTTTGATCACTGGCCGTATGCTGTGTATTTAAATTGTTAAATAGTAGGCTGGAGGACGGGCAGACACCGGATTTATAGATTTATTCAGAGATGAGACATTTTAAATTGCACCCTTTAAGCAGAAAGAAAAAGAATTTACAGCTAGGCTTATAAATAACAAAGTCCATTTTCAGTTAAAGACAGCCTTTCATGTAGTCTGGCAGATTATAACAATAACCAAAAGAAAGAGGCTGTCTGCAATCTGTTAGAGAGCTAAAAAAGTGACTTACCAGAATTTTGATTTGAAAATTAGGAATTTATTTCATATAATCAGACTGTAAAACGTTAATTGTACCAGATATAGTTTGCATTGTATATTTTCTTTACATCTAGAGGTGAAGCCTTTGGATTTTAGGAATTCTAATATTGCATATGAAGACAGGTTATTATTCCTAACTACTTTCTTTTTTAATTGATTATAGTGGACTTTGGATATTTTTTCTTTTACCTTAAAATACTTGTATCCAACATGGACCTGGTCATTGTCTGACTGGAGTTTGCATGTTTCTCGTATGTTGACTTGGCCTTAGTAACTGGATATGTGTCTGTGTGTGTCTTCCCTTGGGAGCACCAGGATTCTATGCAGGGTTGGTTCTGACATTGTGGTCAGTGCTATGGGAGAGACTCAAACCACAGATGCCTTTTAAAAAAATAAGGTCCAGTATAGAGTGATGGGTTTTGGATAAAAAGGAGTTGGATCCACTCATTTATCGAAATTAATTCCATGACATCATATAAATTTAATTGTTTTCTTGAAGTGTAATTTCTAAGTAAGCTTGAGAAATGTGTATAGGAACAGTTCTGCCTATAAAAATGAGCTTTGATTTTCTCAATGTGTCTAAAAAAGCAAATTTGTAGTTAATTTTGCATTTTAACTATGCAATCCATTAAACCTATATATAGCAACCATTTTAACAGCACTCCAGCAGGTGGTGCATTTAGGATTGCATGCCTTCAAACGTTTATAGAATATGCTTGCATTCTGGATAATTTAATTATGTTTGAAGAAAAATGTAAGGGCACTGCTGGCAGCCAATTTTGCTATAAAAATCAGAATGTTATCTTTTCTCCCTTTGAGGTCAGTCAGTCAAATGTCCTTAGATGCTTTTTTGGACCCCTATTCAAGATGTACCTGTGGGTCAGCAATTTCAGAAAGAAGAGGAAACTGACTGATATTTTATACTTGCAAGCCCCAACCTTCTTTTTTATTTGATTCATGTAAAGGCAGAGGACTGGACTCTTGACAGCTCCTTTAGAAAACCTATATATTAAAATAGAAAAAAAACTTTATTGACTAAGTCTCAGAGTTAACTTTTCTTTTCTTTTTTTCACAAAGGTATGTTTGTGAACAGATAGAAAACTATGAAATGTATCTGTTCAGTTTCTTTAAATGACTGACATTACAGTATATAACAGAGGTTGTTCCTCTTCTCATGCTGCTGCAGGGCCAGCGTTAGAATGACTGTCCCCATCAGTCTGTGTGGAGTTTGCACATTCCCCGTATGTGTGCAGGAGTTTTCCCCAGATACACTGGCCCCCCATATACTAAAATGTGCACCCATCAGGTTTTTAAAACTGTTTAATTCTATTTTGGGGTTATAGAGGATTGGAGCCTGTCATGAGGGAATCAGGCACATGGCAGGAACCTGCTTTTGATGGGATGCCTCTTCTTTGCAGAACACAATCAAATTTACAAGTGGATTTAGAAAGTGTTTAGACCTCTTTGCATTCTGCATGTCAGAACAAAAACCAAGCCATGAAGTCTAAGGAACTCTCTGTGGACCTCTGCCATAAAATTGTGGTGAGGCATAGATCACACTAAGGGTATGAAACCATCTCTAAAACTTTGAGTGCTCTTAAGGGTACAATGTCCCCAATCTTTAGGAAATGGAAGAAATTTGGAACTACTAGGACTCTTCCTAGAATTTGGCCAAACTGAGTAACCAGGCAAGAAGGGTCTTGGTTATGGAGGTGACCAAGAACTCAATGGTCATTCTAAAAGAGCTTCAGAAGTCATCTGCTGAGATGGGAGATCCTGTCAGAAGAACAGCCATTTTACCAGCACTCCATCAATCAGGCATTTATAGTAAAGTGACTAGACAGATGCCACTCTTGATTACATGGCAAATGGCAGTTTAACAGTCCCTGAGAACGTGAGGAAAAAAATTCTTTGTTCTGATGAGAGAACAATTAAACTCTTTGGTCAGAACTCTGTCTGCCAATGACTGAGCATTATGTCTGGCGAAGACTGGGCACTGCTTATCACCTACCTAATCCCATCACCCGACGGTGAAGCATGCTGGAGCCAGTATCATGCGATTGTGGTCCTCCTCAGCATCAAGGACAGGAAGACTGGTCAGAATTGAGGACAGGTTGAATACAGCCAAATACAAAGAGGTCCTTGAAGAAAACCTACTTCAGGGAAATCAGACTGGGGTGCTGGCTCACCTTTCAGCATGACAATAACCTGAAGCATACAGCCAAGACAACTCTGGAGTGACTTCAGGGCAAGTCTCTGAAAGTCCTTCGGAGGCTCAAACCATAACAACACAGAACATCTATGGAGAGACCTGAAGACTGCAGTTTAATAGTCTAACAGAGCTTAAGAGGACTTTCTGGGAAGAATGTGGTAAACTGTACAAAGCTTGTAGAGACTCAAAGCTGTACTTGTCACCAAAGGGCCTTCTACAAAGTACTGAAATAAGGGTTTAAATACTTATTTCAATGACACATTACAGCTTTTGATTAATTTTGCAGACCTTTCCGAAAGCATGTTTTCACTTTGTCATTATGGGTAGATTGATGGGCAAAAATGTCAAATATATCCATTTAAAATTAAATCTACAATACAATAAAGTGTACAGAAAATGAAGGGCCTGAATACTTTCTGAATTCACTGTAAATTCCACAATTCCTTACACTAAGTCAGTTTACACTAACTAAGTAACTAAATATTTTGGCCTAGTGTGCGTACCTACAGAAATCTGACCTGACATCCCATTCAGGGCTGATTCCTGCCTTCTCTCTCTCTGTCTGGCTGGCTTGTTCTCTCTCTCTTTGCCCCAGTGCAGCACTCTCACTTTACATGCCTTTCCCTCTTTGTTTTTTTTCCCTGTTCCTGTGCCGGCCTGTATTTGTACGGCTCTGTGGGCGCAGCGTCTCAATCTTGCACTGCAGGAAGCCGATAAAGCAATTGAGAAAGATCATACCCTCATGTGCAGGTGCAACTCGCCTTGCAAACAGCTCAACAATGATCTTACAGTACAGAGGCATTAAATGTTTTGTGCATGGCTGCTAGACCTCTGTGATGCCACACTAGCCTTGCAAAGCATCATGGGGCTCTAAGGGAACTCCCAAGCCAGCCTCATGGTGAATTTCCAGGAAAATATTCAGCAAACAAGGTCACCAGTGAATACTGGTACAATATTTGCTGCAAAAAACACTTTGGTGAATTTGGCTGTTCAACACTAATAGTCTTCAATACTACAGCTTGACTTTCATACCCAATAGCTGAGTAAGTGGTATTTGTTTTTCTTTAGGTTCTTCCAACATTTCTAACATGTGTGTTTGGTGAACATGCAACTCTAAATTGGTTCAGTGATTGTGCATGTGAGTGGTCCCTGCGATGGATTGGTGCTCTCATACTGTACCTGTGAACATGAATTGAATATAAGTCTTTTCACTCTTTAAAGTTAGCAACTCAAATTAGTTTACACATTACTATAAAAAATGAGACAATAAGGATGAATAGAATGAATAATCCTAAAAATTCTGATATAGTACAGATATTTGTGTTGCATGAAGTAAACTGGGAAGTCAAACCATACCAAACAAAAAGCTGCCAGGAGCATGTTTTACTATATGCTCTGCAGTGATCAACTTGTTTTTAAACTGCTGCACAGCATTGTACCTTTATAGTGCATTAAAAAAAGATATGTCAGATCTTCTAATGTCAGATTCTTTTTTAGCAGACAATACTAAACATACTGCTATTCAATTCACAAACCATCCAACTTCAGTGTTCTTGATATACACTTAAAAACATAAAAGCTTTGAAGCCTACTGTGTTTATGGAAGGCTGTTTGTAAATGGCTACATTTTAAATATCTTTAGGGTCACTGTCAGATCCATTATTGTCAAGATGAAACATTTTGGCACAAGATACTGAAGTCTGAAGACATTTGTTAAAGAAACTGCTAAGAGAGGTTGCAGTGATTGCTTTCAAAGAACTAGAGACGTCTCCAAGTGTAATGGGGAAAAGTTTGACTGATACTCTAAAATATCTGAAAGTGTCAAACCTTAAGTGTTCAATAAGAGTCCTTTGCACAACACATTTGGGTCACTACCTGTGTCTGGAGCAGAACGGTTCGTGTTTGGAGGAGATCAATGTCAAATTAAAGATTGAAAACAAAAACATAATTTGAAAATAAAACAGTAACAACACCATTTATTTATATAGCACATTTTCATACAAATGATGTAGTTCAAAGTGCTTTACAAGATGAAGAAAGAAAAGTTTATAAAAAATGAAACATAAAAAATAAAAATAAGATACGCAGTAATAAATAACAAAGAATAAAGTAAGGTCTAATGGCTGGGAGGACAGAAAAAAAAACAAAAAAAAAAAAAAAAACTCCAGAGGGCTGGAGAAAAAAAAAAACAAACAAAATCTGCAGGGGTTCCAAGGCCATGAAAAAAGTCAGCCCAACTGGACAAACTACCTAACATAAATGTTCTAAATCAGTCCTCATATTTTTCAGGCTTCACATGAAAGAATTAGACGATGATGGTCATGTGGACATCTGGCTTTTGATCCATCAATGAAAGGACTGCATGGTGCTTTGATAAGGTGGTGGTGGTACAGATCGTCACCACAGAAAACCAGAAAAAGAACAGCAGAGAAAGTAGGGGTTAGTACGGATTGCGTAGGCATGACTAAAAATGATAATTCAATGCATATACAGAATATCAGGGTTACAATAAAATGTAGCCATGAGAAAGCCCTATTAAAATAATAGGTTTTTAGCAGTTTTTTAAAGTGCTCCACCGTATTAGCCTGGCAAATTTCTGTCGGTAAGCTATTCCAGATTTTAGGTGCATAACATCAGAAGGCCGTCTCACCACTTCTTTTAAGTTTAGCTCTTGGAATTATAAGCAGACACTCATTTGAAGATCTAAGGTTACGATTTGGAGTGTAAGGTGAGAGGCATTCTGAAATATAGGATGGAGCAAGATTATTCAAGGTTTTGTAAATCATAAGCAGGATTTTAATGTCAATTCTAAATGGCATGGGTAACCAATGTAGTGACATCAGAACTGGAGAGATGTGCTCGGGTTTCCTTTTCCTAGTTAAGATTCTGGCAGCTGCATTCTGCACGAGTTGCAATCGATTGATGTCTTTTTTGGGTTGTCTTGAGAGGAGTGCGTTTAATCTAGTCGACTAAAAATGAAAGCGTGAACTAATTTTTCAGTATCTTGCAATATTATAAGGGATCTAACTTTTGCTATATTTCTTAAGTGAAAAAATGCTGTCCTAGTAATCTGATTAATATGTGATTTAAAACTTAGGTCAGAGTCAATAATTGTGGTAATGTGCCTCACTGGCATTACCAGCAATTAAATAAAATTAGTTTAGTGTCCTTTGGAGTGTTAAGAGAGAAGCATTTGTTTGGAAAAAAAAAATATTTACAATAATCAAGGCACAAGCCGTAGTGCTTGGTAAATTCAAGATGGAGTTCTACCAAGTACCTTTCTGTTAGCAAAATCTAGCCAGAAGACCCCCTCTAGAGAACTGTAATTCCCTTATGTATTCGGTGCCCTCGCGCCGACCAATTAAAATGTTCTACGTCATCCCTCCATGGGCGCGCAATGACGTGAATGAATCTGTGAAAAGTGGCGTCTCCTGCCCCGCACAATTAGTATAAAAATTCGAGCTGCTGATGTGCACGCACATAGCTATTCCAGCCTTTAAGACATAGACTGCTCTTCTGCCTTAAGTGAAAGTAATCAATTTTAATTTTTTTTCCTTCCCTGAGCTACTGCCCAGACAATTGCCCATATGAGATCCCTTTCCTAAACCACGGCAAACAAATACAAAGGCGCTTCACACTTTCTCACTCTTCTGGTATTATGAGGTCGACACACGCACGAGTAGAATACAGATGATGCCATCCCGGCTGGTCAATGGCAGGGCTGCCTTTCCACACCACAAAAGACCTGCCGTGACGCTCCCCAAAAGGCGCTCATATTGTCAGCAAAGACGTCTCTCTGCATTATCTAAAAGAAAAGAAAAAGGTAAGTTTGCTTTCTTTATACTTTTTTGTCCTTTTTTTCCTCAAACAAATGCCTCTCTCTTTACACTGCAGAGGACACTAAACTAATTTTATTTAATTGCTGGTAATGCCAGTGAGGCACATTACCACAATAATTACCCCTAAATTCTTTACCTCTGTCTTGACTTTTAAGCCTAATTTCTAATATCCTCATTATATCCATTTTTGCCAATCACTAAGATTTCTGTTTTCTCCTTATTTAGTTATTTAGAAAATTACTACTCATCTATTCAGAAACACAAGTAAGTCATTGTATCTGTGAGACAAGAGAGATCACCAGGGTCATCAGGCGCTATTGATAAATACAGTTGTGTGTCATCAGCATAGCTGTGGCAGTTTGCGTTATGCCTTGAGATAATCTGACCTAATGGAAATATGTAGATCGAAAAGAGCACTGGACAAAGAATAGATCCTTGTGGAACATCATATAGAATATCATGCATCTTTGAAGTATAATTACCACAACTAACAAAGAATTTTCTACCAGTTAAGTAAGACTCGAACCAATTTAAGACATTACTAGAGAGGCCCACCCACTGACTAAGAGATCAATGAGATCAATGGTATCAAATGCGGCGCTCAAATCTAAGAGGATGAGAACAGATAAACAGCCTCTGTCAGGCGTTTACCCACAAGTCATTTACTACTTTAACGAGTGCAGTTTCTGTACTGTGATTTGTTCTAAAACCTAACCGAAACTTACCAAGCTTAGCGTGTTTATTCAAGTGATCATTTAGCTGAGGAGTCAAGATTATTGTCCTTGAGCTGGTGTTTAACAACAGCAGTCTTAACAACAATCTGGGAAGACCCCCGTATCTAATGATGAATTTCCTACATCAACCACAAATATCAAATAGCACGTCGGATACTTCTTTGAAAAAGCTTGTTGATATTGGATCAAGGACACAGATGGAGGGTTTCAGTTGAGAAATTATTCTATATAGATCGGGTAAATCTATCCTGGTGCAAGAATTTAATTCGCTTAAGTTGGAATACCATGGTTTAATAGGATCAGTATTGGGGGGTGTATTATATTATTTCTAAAATCATTCATTTTGTTATTAAAACTATACCAAAAGCCTCACAAGTTTCACTGGAAGTTTCATGGAGAGGATATAGGAAGTTCAAGGGAAGAGGTTGATATATGAAAATGTTACAGACGCTGCAAGCAAACCAGTTGCAGTGTCTCAAGCACCAGGGTTGGGGAGAAAGGATCATCTTTCATTGGGACAATGACTGAAAGAATCAAACAAAAGCAGCAATGAAGCTTAGTCTGAACTTCAATGTGACAAGATGTGATAACAAGTTAGCAATCCATTACTTATCATGAGCCAGTTGAACAGAGCTTCTGTAAGTAGGAGTACACCTGAAAAGGAGACACAAAGACATTGATATAGCTTTTCAGCTACACTGCCTTCAGAAAGTATTCTGACTCCTTCACTTTTAACACATTTTGCTGTGATGCAGTCTTATGTTAAAATCATTCATATTCATTTTTCCCTTGTCAAGCAACACTCTATATCAGTGATGGCGAACCTTTTAGAAACCGAGTGCCCAAACTGCAACCTAAAACTCACTTATTTATCACAAAGTGCCAACACGGCAATTTAACCTGAATACTGACAGGTTTGACCTGAAAACAACTCATACATTAACATCTTTTGTCTTAAAAGAAAAACATAATAACAGAGCTTTCAATGATACAAACAACTTTTTATTGAAAGGTAAAAGTCTGCATTCGGTATGGTTTTGAACAATTAATGTGATTTTTGCTGTTGTATGCATGCTGATAATTTGTCTAACCTTGGCTCACACTTTGTAAGTTTGAGAGCAACACATGCAGCACTCAGGTCATCTGTTAGTCTGTTTCTGGTGTCAGATTTGATAGAATTCAGCGGTTCTCAAACTGTGGGCCGCGCAAAGTAACAAAAAAGGGGGCACGAATGTTGCCATATGTGGCGTAAGTTCGGTATTCGTAGGGAAATTTTAAACTTGTAGCGGTGTATTGGCAGCAAAAAATATAGGAATACATTTTATTAGGGTTTCAAAAAAACGTTTGGGGGGTCGCATTTAAAACTGTTATGAAAACTTGGGTCGCAAGTACTTAATGGTTGAGAAACGCTGATATAATTCAAAGCATGAAAACAGCTGCTCACAACCATAAGATGTTCCAAACAAAGTAAGGAAAGCAATCCCAAGTGCCCTCATTGACTTAAAATTATTTGGCAGAGAATTCCACACTTTAAGGATTCCATTTTCAGAAGTAACTGTGCTGTCCTTTGTCATCCCTTCTATCTTCTCAAGTGTTTCACGCAGGTCTTTCCCATTAACCCCCGTTTCCATTTACATTCCCTTTCCCGTGTGCGCTCGCTCGCTCTCTATCTCTCTCTTTCTTTATCCCCTTTCCATCCACCTCACGTTTCTCTTCTATATTACGGGGTCGTGGATCAGGTGTGGCGATTAGCATCTCCTGGCAACAATTACAGATTCGGACGACTCCTCACCTGTGCGCTTAAGCGAGGACCGCCCGCATCACAAAGCTCCCGGAAACCGCTCCGGCCACTCTACCATAACCCCCTTTAAGCCGCGAGTGCGGCGATTATCTATTAAAACTGGCCTTTTCAATTTTGAGTTGTGGACCAGCTATACCACATCCCCTCCAACCCCACCACGGGAATCACAGACTCAACAGGCTGCAGTCCGTGCCGCACCCTCAAGCAGCATGTGAGCCGCCCGCCTTACCCCAGACAGGAGAGGGTGGAAGCGCTCCCATTGGGCTGCTGGGCAGAGGGGAGGGTGATGTGATAAAAGTCCTCCGGCGCAGGGGAAGCTGGGAGGGGAGCAGCCCGGTCCCGCATCCCTCTGGCTTTATAGTAACGAACTCTGTGCTGGGTTGAAGGCGCGCGTGCCCACAGAGAGGGCTCTGAGTGCCCCCTTTGGCACGCGTGCCATAGGTTCGCCACCACTGCTCTATACCCTTGACTAGACAAATGAAAAAAAGATTTTAGAATTTTTTTCAGATATATTAAAAATAAAAAGCTGAGATATCACATAGATATGAGTCTTAGGACCCTTTCCTCAATATTTAGTTAAAGCACCTTTGGTGATGACTCCAGCCCAGAGTCTTCTTGTGCATGAAGCAAGAAGCTCTACATATCCGTATTTGAGGGTTTTGTGTCATTGTTTGTGCAGATCCTCTCAAGCTTTGTCAGGATGGATGGAGGCAGTCAGTGAACAGCTGTTTTCAGGTCTTTCCAGAGATGATCAATTGGGTTTGACTCTGAGCTCTGGCTGGACCACTCAAGAACATTCACATTGCTTTGTGCTTAGAATCATTGTCCTGTTGGATGGTGAACCTTCAGCCTAATCTGAGGTCCAGAGCACCAAATAGCTGGTTTTTATTAAGGCTATCTCTGTACTTTACTCCTTCAGCTTTCCCTTCAACCTCTTCCACTTTTCCAGTTCCTGATGCTAAAAAACAACCCCTAAGCATGATGCTGCTACCACCATGTTTTACTCTTGGAATGGTATTGCACAAATGATGAGAGGTGCCTAATTTCCAGCATCTGTGACACTTAGATTTGAGGCCAAACAGTTCAGTCTTGGATTCAACAAACCAGAGAATTTTATTTCTTATGCTTTGGGAGTCCTTTAGGTGACTTTTTCACAAACTCCAAGGGGGCTTTCAAGTGTTGTCTGGCCACTATGCCATAAAGTCTAGATTAGAGGATTACTGTAGTGGTTGTTGTCCTTCTGGAAGTTTCTCCACACATATTCTCTGGAGTTCAGCCAAAGTGACTATTGTGATCTTGTTCACTTTTCTTACTAAGATCCTTCCTCCGTGACTGCTAGGAAGAGTCATTATGGTTCCAAACCTATCTCACTTAAGAATTATGGAGGCAGCTGTGCTCTTGAAAACCTTCAGTGCTGCTTTTGTAGCCTTCCTGAAACCTGTACCTTGACACAATCCTGTCCCTACGCTCTCTAGGCAATTCCTTTCACACGTGTGTACCTTTCCTAATCCTGACACGGGTGGACTCTAAACAAGTTGCAGAAACATCTCAACGATGATCAATAGAATAGGATGCACCTGAGCCAGCAAAGGATCTAAATACTGTGTGTCAAAGGGTCTCTCAAGGTGATATTTCAGTATTTTTATCTTTAATAAATATGTAAAAAATACTAAAATTCTGTTTTCACTTTGTCATTCTGGGGCATTGAGCATTGTTTGATGAGCAAGAAAATTAATTTAAATATGTTTAGCATAAGAGTGCAACATAAGAAAATGCAAAAAAAAAAAGTGAAGGGGTCTGAATACTTTCTGAAGGCAGTGTAACTTTCAGTTATTATACAGTATTCCTGTATTAAAATCATCGTGTTTCTATAAACTTATAGAAACTTAGATTTGCATTAAAATTTAAAATTAGCCCTGCTTGTATAATTGCATTTTTAAAACTAATGAAATATTTATGACTTTTTTTGTCTGTGAAAAAAATTAATTTCATCATAAAGTGATTTTTTTTTTTTGTTGAATTCTAAAAAGCATTTCCAGGAGGAGATAGAGACATAGAAGACTGGTCTTATTTTTACTTGATGATGAAAAAGAGATGTTTTCCCAAAAGAAATATAAAAAAGCAAGCAGCTATACGAAATTTAAGTATATATTAGATAATTAAATGCATATTTTTAAAGTCATTGGAGAAAAGTTACACTATCTTACTATCAACGTATTTTTTTACCTGTCGTTGAGAGTAAATGTCAATAAAACCCAAACAGACAAGTAAACCTATAGCAGATTTAAGAGGAAAGAAAGTTTGCTGAATACAACTTATAACTGGTATTTTCTGTTTGAATGTATTGTCATTAATGATCCAGATAGAACCAATAATAGCATGCTTACTGACTACTTAAAGTCGTACTTGATGATAAAGTGTTCATAATTTTCATAACTGCTATATGTCAGCAGCCATAATTTATTTTATTTATTAATGTAAAAACAAAACAAAAAACTTGTTATAACAATTGAAGATTTTTTATTAGAACAATTCAATGGGGGAAGCTGTTCAACATATTAACAATTTCTGTTAAAAGTTTCATTAATTATTTTTTTACACAAGTTTTGGTAAGCAGAATGCAGTAAGCCAGATGACTACAAAAAATATAAAACTGGTACATTTTATCATTCAATCATTCCTATTTTATTCCCAGTTTAAATATTTTGTTATTTTTAAAAGAGTATGTTTTTTTCTAATTATTTCTGAGAATATCGCATGCTGATACAATGCTTCGCGCTGTTGCCTCACAGCTCCTGGCTTCAGAGTCTTCTACTGGATGTTGTAATGCCATGGAGGACGAAAGGCAGAAAAAATAAATAAATACCACAAAGAAAGGATGGCAGATCCCTACTATAATAAGCAGCTGGAAAAGGGAATCAGGAGATGGATTGCCCCCTGGAACATAACTAAAGTCAAACCAGAAGATTAAGAAAGTTCAAGTTCAAAGTTGATTGTCATGTGCACAGTATGGAAACATTTTTCCCTGTACAATGAAATTCTTTCTTTGCTGTCCACACCAAATGACAAAACCAACATATAAAGATAAACATAAATAATAAGTAGCAGAAAGACAGAAAGACAGGCACCAAAACCAAAAATGCTAGGAAAATTCATTGAGGAAATTTCTCTGATTTCTAAAACCTTACAAGATGTCCTTGAAACAAAATATATTAAGAGCATAAAATAAAATGATTGTTGGCTGAATCATAACAGTTGTTGCTGATGTGGAGTTTGCACATTGACCCTTTGTCTGCACGGCATTTTCTCATAGTACTCATATTTCCATCTATATTTCTAAAGACATGCATAGATAGATAGATAGATAGATAGATAGATAGATAGATAGATAGATAGATAGATAGATCTTTATTTTTCCCCAGGGGAAGTTTAGCTTTGCACAGAAGTTCAATAAATAAATATTATTATATTATAACAAACAGCAACCTCTCTCTTAAATACATACGAGAATAACATAAAAATAAAAGAAAAATCTGAATTGGCTTAAGATAAAAAGGGTTGTCACAGTAACTGTGTTGAATATTGCTGTTGGTATAAAGGAGCTCCAGTAGCATATCTTGATACACTTCTGAATGGTTTGTTGGCTGAAAGTCCTCAGTGTTAGGGTGTCAGAGAGAGGATGTGCAGTATTGTTCATAATGGCACCCAGTTTTGCTTTCATTCTCTCCTTTGCTACTAACTCCCAGACATCCATAGTGCATCCTGTAACTGAGCTGCCCTTTTAATTAGCTTGTTTATTCAGTAGGCCTCTCCATAAGTGATGTTACCAGCCCAGCACACCACAGCATAGAAAATCTCACTGACCATCACAGAGTTATAGAAAATGTGAAGGATGTCACAACCCATGTTAAAGAACACAGCCTGCTAAGAAAACAGAGTTTACTCTGCAGTTTCTCATATAGCTCCTCTGTGTTACTAGACAAGTCCAGCCTGTCATTGATGTGGACCCCCAACTACTTGTAGCAGTGCACAACCTCCATATTGAGTCACTGAATGGACATATATACTCTTTGGAGAGGCAAAAGTAAAAAACCAGCACCTTGGCTTTGCTAATGTTAAGTTGAAAACAGTAACCTTTTCACTAAGATAAAAAGTTCTCCACCTGACTCCTATACCTCATTCCCCTTGTCAATGCATCCCATTAGTGCCTGGTCATCAAAGAATGTGTGCAAGTGACATGACCTGGTCTTATATTCATTGTCTGATGTGTACAGAGTGAACAGAAAAGGACAGAGGGGATGTTTCCTTGTGGTACTCCAGTGCTGCTAACATCCACATCAGAAACACAGTCCTTGAACCTTACAAACTGCAGTCTACCTGACAGATAGTCCATTATCCAGGACACCACAGGCTTATCCACCTGTATATCTCCATTAACAGGGATGGCTGGATGGTATTGAACATACTGGAGAAATCAAATAACGTAATCCTCATAGTGTTGCCAGCTTTGTCTGGATGACAGTAAGCCTTGTGGAGCAGATAAATAATTGCATCTTCAATCTTAGCCCAATAGGTACACTGGAGTGGTTCCAAGTTGCCCCTGACTATCCTCTCACAGGTCTTCATGATGTTGTACACCTCTGGTCTGTAGTAATTAAGTGAAGAAGCACCAGCCTTCTTTGCAACTGAAACAATGGAGGATGTTTTCAAAAACAGAAGCACTATTGGCAAAGCCTTAGTGATCTGGGGTCTCATGTATAAACGGTGCATATGCACAGAAATGTTGTGTAAGAACGTTTCCACGTTCAAATTACAATGTATAAAACCTAAACTTGGCGTAAAGCCACGCACATTTCCACAGTAGCTCATACCCTGTTGTATGCAATTTCTCCGCTCGGTTTTGCAGACTGGCGGCACCCAGCGTCAAAACAGTGCTACTGTTCCTGAGATGGTTTATCTTTCTTTTTCAGATCCACATCCCTGACACGGCTTTATAAATACATTGAAATTAATTGCATATTGCTTATTAGTTTAATGCATCTGACTGTAATTAACCTTAACAATATAATGGTCCATAGAATGGTCAAACTATTCCAAATACCATAGCTGCTTTAGCGTTGTTACTCTCACTGCACCTTCTTCTTCTTCTTCTTTCAGCAGCTCGCGTTAGGGGTTGCCACATCGGATCATCTTTTTCCATATTACTCTCACTGCACCACTCGGAGTTTTTATATCACTGTATCTGAGTTTGAATCATAGCTGTACAGAAGCGGATCGGAAAGAGAATTATTGGTATACAGCATCAAGCACACGCTGCCTCAGCCATTCGCTATTTGAACTGCTCTCATCCAACAAACGCTTCAGAGTCTTTCCTGTACTGACCTCGCGGTTCAGAAACAGTTTCATCACAAGAACTCTAAACACATTCAATCAGTCCATCAAGTGCTCCTTGTAGAACTGTCTGTACTTATAAGTACAATCACCTCACTGTAAACTTGTGATACAGTTATAATATTGCACAACCTGAGCCACTTTATAAAGCGCGTATTTACATATGATTATTTTAAAGATGAAATGCAGCAAAATATGTTTATTATATTATACAGATAAAACTTTAACTACACAGTGCCACAGCGCTGTATTCTTGCGGTGTCTGGCGCGACACTGGAAGGATAGATGGATAGAATAATTAAACATTATGAAGATATTTCAATGTTCTTTAAAAGTTTTGAAGAATCGGTGTTCTAAGCTTACAGATGGCTTAACGTCTTTTACAGAGCTGATTGTGTGGCGATTGGGTATTTGGAGAAAGAAAAGTAAGGACAGGAATTGGGGGTTAGTACATTTGAAAGAGACAGCACTTCTGTAATAAAGCATTTCATTAATGGTCACGCATGGCGCAGCAAGCATCTTGTGTGAGACATGAACAATCACTGCGCCACTGTGTTCCCATGTTTATTAACATGCTTTAAGTCTTATCATCATGAAAATGATATCACGTATACTTCTCAGTATTTTAATTATTCAGAGAGCTGTAATATTACTAACGTAATGGATTCCTTATCCTGTAGGAGGAAGAGAAATCCCGGAAGCACGTAGTGATTCACACACATAGAAGATCAAATACAAAACAAAGCATTTAACGTGCTACTTTAGTTACAATGGGATTTGAGAAGCTAGCAAATTAAACGATTTTTAGATGAATTTTATGATATTCTACTTTAATGCCAAAATAAACTACGTGATTAAAGTGGACATTTCAAGATTAAAGTTGACATTTCATGCTTTTCCCCACTGTGTGCCTTTTTTTTCTCTGTACCTTAATAAGCTTTCATATGACACTCAAACGGTGGGCTACGACTCGCCTTTTCACGGCAACTTTGATATGTGACAACTTCTTTTTTATTTCGGGCACTGTGCAACTTTGTGAACTTGAGCTTTCGAGTTTCTCTGACACTCTGTCACTCGATCAACTTCCTTTTGTTGTTTATACCACTGTTTAAACCAACAAATAATACGTTTTTCCTTGCCTCCACTTGGTATTCGCTGAAATTCTTCTATTTTCCCTCATACTTTTGCCATGGTCTTTTCACAGAAGGCTGATCTTAAGGGCTATTTATATTGATTTGCATATTCAAAGAGGTATAATTCTGGGAGGAGATGGGGTGAGACAGTTACGTTTCATGCTGACCGGGATTTATGTGGTGGAAGAACGTGGAAGTTGGTGTTCACACAGATTTATGCATCTGAATTTTTTTGTGCGTAAGTACATTTCCGCTTTTGTGCTTACGTCATGTTATAGAACGAATTCTATGCACGGCGTTATGCATGAGGCCCCTGGTCTTGCAGTTTTTCCTGGGTGTAGCCTCCTCAGTTGTCTCCTCACTTTGTCAGAGGTGGAGTCATTACTGGCCATTCCAATTGAAGTGGTAGTAGCTGTTAATGTAGTAAGGATGTTGTTAGGGGACTCGTCATTGGCAGAAGGTTGTGGTGGTGGAAGGAGGGAAAATCTATTAGCAAATGGGTTCAGGGAATTAGCTCTGTCAACATTCTCTTCTTGCACACAAACCTTGGATTGCTTGAGACAAGTATTTATGTTCAGTCCATTCCAAACATAATTCATGTTATTCTGAGTAAGTTTGTTTTCTATTTTAGCTCTCTACGTTTCATTCCATTTGCCCAGCTTGTTTTTCAATACTTTCTCTCTCCACCCTTTAGAAGTACTTTGTCACTAGATTTGAAGACTGTCTTCTTTTCATTCAGATGGCTTTTTAGTTTCTTAGTAAGCCAGGGCTTGTTTGTTTGGAAAGCAAACCATTATCTTTGAGGGTACAACAGTGATCACACAGAGTTAATATAGTGACAGAGTCTTTCATGGCTACCTCATCATTTCCCAGCCTGTCCTTTGGAAGCGGTCATTCAGATCCATTCCTCACTATCATTTTCAATTAAATTTTAATTCTAACTTGGCCATATGAGTGTCTGTGCATAAATATGTCTGTTGGGGAATTTTCCTTTAAATAACAGCTGAGGTCACCACTGCAATGGTTCTTTTTGACATCCTTTATTACAACAGATCTGAGAAAGCATGCTCAGTATGACAAGTGCTGCCCTAATACAATATCCATTACCCCACCACACCATGTACCTTTTATGTATAGGATAGGCACAGAAATTGTTAAATGCTTAAGTAAAACAACCAAACAAATGATCTTACCGTTGCCATCTTTTAAAAGAAAATTTCTCTTACACTCAAAATAGGTTCAAAAGCAAATGAATGTATGGATAAAGTTGAATGGTTAAGTAAACTAAAGACACCTATCACATAAGGATCCAACGAGTTTTATAAAACCAAAGCTGACATTCACACATATGTCTCTTAAAAAGCCAAGAGGGAGCCACAGCCTATCCTTACAGCAACAGGTAGAAGACACAAATGAGTTTTGGCTCAGTTACATGCACTGATCTACAGGTACCTATTAACCCAGCATGCTTATTTTTGGAAGGTGGAAAGAAATCACAGTGTTTAAGAGAAAAACCGTCTGGACAGTAAAATGAAATCAGGCCTTTAGTGCTATGAGGCAGTGGAGATCACCACTGTATCATTATGTCACCATAACGCAGACACTCGAGAGTTCTATTTATCCATGATAGCAAAAGACTTGTCATATATGCACCACAAAATATCACACATATCATTCTGATGTTGTCTGCTATTTCCTCAGGAGTATACAAAGTTCTGACAGCCATGATGCCTACAGAGTAATGGCTACAATAAATAATGCAATGCTTTTAACCAAAATATAAAATTGAAAATTTATTTTAAGTCTTGTAAACAGCCAGTCATATTTAATTTAAGAAGACATAGGAGAGACTACCTAAGCTAACTTTCAATACTTTGTAGTATTCTAGATCTCTAGTCATATTATTTGGTTTGTGTTAATGTTTTAACAAATCGTCTATAAATTAGTTTAAAATAACAGAGACAGCAGTTTAAATCAAACTAAACCAAATCAAATAGAAGCTCTTATTGTTGATAGTTTAAATCAGTGGTTCCCAAACTGTGGTACACGTACCACTGGTGGCACGCAGAGCCTTTTCAGGTGGTACGCATCGCGGTCCCTGAAATTTAATTTATCTGTGCAAAACGTTTTATGACAAGCCTGTTGTGAGCAAAAACCAATGAAACTGTTTAAATACAAATAATATGTGGATTCCCAAATTTAGTGTGGTGTGAAATTTCGTCATCTGAATAAATAAAACCTATTATTCGAATCAGTATTTAGTTCATTTAACGCTACCATAATTCCATTTCGTGGAAGTCAACTTCTACTTCTTCACTGTTTGAGCTTTTGGTCACTAGATATAAGCACAACAATGATACTATTTAGTCTTCGGTTATTCTGCCTCACAGAAACCGCTCGCGTTTGTTGTTATACGTGCACTGCCGCTATATCGCATCGTAGTCACTAGATCTAAGCACAAAGCCGATACCATTTCGTCTTCGGTAACTGCGTCACATACAGGCTGAAGGCAGGATTTAGTTTCGGGGCGGAATTTATCAATTTATGTACATGCACAAATTTTTTCATTCATTTTATGCATAATTTCTTTCAATTCTTTAACTTTTATTCAGATTTCGGGGCGGTTTAGACCCGAACTCCTCCCCTTACAGCTCTCCCATCCTTTCAACAAGGTGCAGGTGGTACGCAACGCAATTCACTTAACCTCAGGTAGTACTTGACATCCAAAGTTTTGGGAACCCCAGGTTTAAATGACAGGCTAAAGACAGTGAATGGCCAAGAGTTAAACTGCTTTCCCAGTACCTCCTGTCAGATGATGCCTGTCCTTAATCAAAAGCTTCATGTGCCTGTTTGCTTGTGACCAACCCAGAGAAGCACATTCTTCAATGATTTGTGATGGTTGGCTTGGTCAATAGTGGGATTGTCATAGAAAGTAATGGCAGGGCCTAGCCTGGCAACAGGAAAGAGAAAAAAGTGTGCACTGGACAAGACAATGTATGTTTTCATTTCAATGAAGAGGGAACGACAATGACAGGGTGTTGCATGCCTTGTAGTTGCACTGAACATTTGAACATTCTAGATGAGAAAAGGCCATTCAGCCCAACAAACCTTGTCAGTCCTATCCACTTAATTCTAAAGTCCCTAAAGGTCTTCTGTCTACCACACTACTTGGTAACTTATTCAATGTGTCTATTGTTCTCTGTTTGAAGAAAAACTTCCTAATGTTTGCTTGAAATTTACCCATAACAAGTTTCCGACTGTGTCCCCATGTTCTTGCTGAATTTATTTAAACACTAGAATTACCAGAGCCTACGAAAAAACTCGTAGATCCGTCCCACCTTAAATCACCTCTCACCTCTCTGTCAGCATCTTTTGTCCTTTAAATGTGTTGATAAGAAGCAAGCAGCAAGCAGTCTGCTATCACATCCCCCACCGGCGCACAGTTTTCTCAGCTCAAGTCTGTTTACCTGCGTGTCAGTTACTTGGAGTTGTATAGAGTCAGAAGTCAAGCAAAATGACACCTTTTATAAATACTATATCGTTATTTGGAACACTTGCATTTCATGTGTGTTCCGTGTCTACAACGATCTATGTAAATA
>JANRMT010062849.1:16235278-16256064 GCA_026402145.1 Polypterus bichir lapradei
CATAGAAGAGAGCGCTCGCCACAATTGTCTGATAGAACATCTGCAACATCTTATTGCAGATGTTGAAGGACACCAGCCTTCTAAGGAAGTATAGTTGGCTCTGTCCTCTCTTGCACAGAGCATCAGTATTGGCAGTCCAGTTCAATTTATCATCCAGCTGCACTAACAGGTATTTATTGGTCTGCACCCTCTGCACACAGTCACCTCCAATGATCACGGGGTCCATGAAGGGCCTGGGTCTCCTAAAATACACCACCAGCTCCTTGGTTTTGCTGGTGTTCAGGTGTAAGTGGTTTGAGTCGCACCATTTAACAAAGTCCTTGATTAGGTTCCTATACTCCTCCTCCTGACCACTCCTGATGCAGCCCACGATAGCAGTGTCGTCAGCGAACTTTTGCACGTGGCAGGACTCCGAGTTGTATTGGAAGTTCGATGTATATAGGCTGAACAGGACCGGAGAAAGTACAGTCACCTGCGGTGCTCCTGTGCTGCTGACCACAATGTCAGACCTGCAGTTCCCGAGACGCACATACTGAGGTCTGTCTGTAAGATAGTCCACGATCCATGCCAACAGGTATGAGTCTACTCCCATCTGTGTCAGTTTAATAATAATGACATAAAAATATGAAAAATTATAATACAAAGACAACAAAAACAACAATAAGAAACATAAACTCACATTAATGCATAACAGCTAACAACAATAAGAAACCTAAACTCACATTAATGCATAATTGCTGGACCTAAATAAACATTGGTGGTTCCTAAGAAATTAATCAAAACATTTGGCTGTGCTCTTTCAGTTCTCATAAGCATATCACAGACAGACAGAAAAATGAACAAAAGAAAGTCAGAAGCATTTCATAAAGGGTGCTATAAGTAATGTGATTATTGGACATGTTTATCAACTACATTTCTATATGAATAATAGCAAATTTCACTTAAAAATGATGCATGCATTCTTTGTGATGTTATTAGACCTGTGAATTTTTTTTTTGAATAGAAGTAAAAATTGAACCGTATGTGTCATCTCAAAGAATTATAAATTGAATGCACTGAAAGACTTCCGAGGCTTCATGGTAATCCAAAAGTATATTTGTAATCTCATTCCTTTAGGCGCATCATTAAATTATCTTTAGTTATCTTTATTGGCGTCTTCCGTCTGTTTAAAATTATCTATTAATGTGTTTCTGTTATTCATACATAACACCTTGGTTGCTATAGCAATACAAATTTTGTACTGTACCTAAAATTGTTATAAGTATTTAAGCTATCAGTAATCAAACTATTTCTAACTGCAACGTACATGTTAACGGTCATGCCGCACTTGTCATACACAGCGACCTGCTCTTCCAGAAATTACATTTTGTAAATTTTAAACATTTATTCCACAATTCTGATTTTCAGACTGAATGCGATTTTTTTGAGTTTTACAGTATTAATGATTTCTTTTTGGATTTGGATCATTATTACCTGCTCTGTTAATTTATATCCACACTAAAAAGCACCACACTTGCTGGGCAGAAGTCCAGTTGATAGAAGAAATAATTTTGTGAACTATTCGTCCCCTGGGAATCTGCATATCAGAACATGTCAGGGAGGATTAGGGTTATATTGTTTTAGTGAGCCATTAAATGAGCTTCTACCAGATGGTCCCATGACCTTTATCTGTTACAAGTCACAATGTTTGGAAATACATTTTTATATCTTCTGTATGGGTTTGCAAATGGTAGATGATGTCTAATTAGAAACATTGTATCTAGGGTCTACAGAAGGCTAAAGTCAAGCACCATATCCTGCACATAATTGGCTTCCTCCAGCCAGCTGGAAAATTGCTGATTTGGGGGTGACAAAGTGAGCTTTGGTGTGACATTGTATTTATGGATCTTGGCTTCTGACTGTTAATCAATGGGCTACAAGGAGTGGAGATGATTGCTGTAGTTTTGTGCCTCATTTAATTATTGGGAAGCTTCAGTTAGGGTATAGCTGCTTTACACAGTGGGTACATGGTGCCAAATTCACCTACTACAAAGGGCAAATGGTAATGCATTTCTGATGGGCAGCAGCATGAATTTTACTTTTCCGGGATCAACATCAATCAACTGTACTGCTTCAGTTGTACCATTATAGAAACATAAACGTACACTTTAATCTTGCTGTGTTACAATTTTGTAATATGCTTCCAAACGACAAATCACAACTGAAAAATATTATGTCCACTGAAAGGCACTCTATCAACTAAGACAGAGATAGCACTTTGTAGTTCCTGCTATACTGGCGACTTTAATATTCTTTGCATTCAAAAGAAACTATGAAATATGTGTTCTTTTTAGTCCTGTGTTTCTCACATATCCAACATTTTGAGTTGAAATCCTATTTCTAGTTGTACTTTGTGTGATTTTACATGTTCTTGCCATGCCTGTATAGCCCATGTGAGAGTAAGTATATATGAAGTTGGTCTACTTTATGGACTGGTCACATGTCCAGGGTCAGTTCTTCACTTGATCCTAATGCTTTCTGCTTCCAACAACTCAAACCACCTCAAGCAACCTGTTAATTGGAGGAAGTGGGTCTTAAATAGTTATGCTGTGGTCTTTTACCACAACTCACATAAAGTGTATTGTGATGCCCTGTGCCCTTGACCCCAGCACATATCAAACTCTGGGCATCTTGTAGTTCATGAGCCAAGTTCCCAGTTAGAGCATGAGCCACACAGACACACCTTTTGTAGTGCCAGAAAACAATGACTGTACTTTATTTAAATGAAGTGCCTTCTTTTTATGATAAATAATTTGTGCACTAGTGATAATATACAGTCCTCTCCAGTGATTGAAGAAATCAAAAATACTTTTAAAAGTCCTGCCTGACAGACATCCCTCACTGTTAAAAAGAGGCAATGAAAATAATTCTTCTGAGCTAATTGTTTAGGAATTGAAATAACCAGTGCTTCTCCTGTGACTGGTTCTACACCTCCCTCATTGCTGTACCTTTGGAGGATCATTCACCAAACAGTGCTTGTTATCTTTATTCCTTTCCAAACCTTCTTTCTCTCTCAGTTTACCCATTTCATTCCTTCTGATCACATGCTAACCATCAGCCTACCTTACCTTAATTCAGGGACCGATTCACAACCTCTTCTCTTCCCTCCTCTTTTTTCAGTGTTCAGCAGTTCTGTGCACAATCTATGGGACAGAAGAACATAGACAGACCACCGAGAGCACTCGGCTTTATATATCCTTTGTAGAAGCCACAATAACCCTCAGCTGAAACTTGATTGTCTTCATTCTAGCAACACAGCTTATTCAAACTGGTATGTAATACTCTCAATGAGCCATGCTATCTTGCCTTTCGCCTTCTGCTGGCAACCAACACAATGCTGCCCCTCTCTATGCAAAGACAAACAGTGCCAGTTAGCTAAGTACAGTATATGCGGTTACACTTAACTACTTCCACCCATCCATCCATTATCCAACCCGCTATATCCTAACTACAGGGACACAGGTGTCTGCTGGAGCCAATCCCAGACAACACAGGGCGCAAGGCAGGAAACAAACCCCGGGCAGGGCGCCAGCCCACCACAGCATTTAACTACTTATATTATATAAAATATAAATAGTTATATAAATATAAATAATTAAGGTCACTCAGTCAAGCCAACGGTACCGTGATATAACTTGTCACGTGTTCTTGATATTGCTAATAAATAAGGAATGTATGGCAGGCTAAAAGCAAAAGGCCAAGCTTGTTCTTGAGTAGCCAAGTGGTAAGCATTTATTGAAAAACAGAAAGTCTAGCATAACCCAGAGTTCCTCTCATTGATGATTTGTCTGCCCTTCTTTTCTTTCCATCTTTCATATCCTGAATGGGAGTCCAAACCCAGAAGGGGTAGGTCTTCTGATTTTTCCCTGGACTTCTGGGTCATAAGGACTTCATGGTTTTGTGCCCAGTGCAACATACATCTTTGTCCCTTTTGAAAAGAAAGCACGACTGGCTTTAAAGCTTCTAAAATTCTTGAATCCCTTAAAAGTGGGTTTCCCTATATGTATTGTTGAAGGAGGTGGAATGAAGAATGACAGTATATAAGATCCTGAAAGGATAGGTCATATTTATTTGAGTGAAATTCAGACAAAAACATTGACCAGAACACCATGTAACACAGCCACTGTAGGCGTCATAATTGGTATTTACAATATGATTTTACCTGTAGAGTAAGGCATTTTTCACAGTAAAGTTTACCGACAATTATATTAGTTTTCACTTTACTCTGGCAAGATATTGTACAAGCATACAAGCAGTCCAATTCAAATTTCAAATGAAAGAAAATATGATTGAGCTACATGGTCAGACATTCAGATATTCATACATTTAATTAAATGGCCCACCAACTGAGCAAATGATCCTATGCAACCTGCTAAATTCAAACAAAATGGACATACATGCATACTGCAAAAGGCTCATAAAGGACTGGTTGGTATTCACTATAACCTCAGAGGAAACAAGGTCCTTAAATTTATCTAGAATTAGAAGCTGATATATTGTGTTAACTGTTTTCCCCTGTTGTTTGCAATCCAAAATCGCACTGAGTAAAGCATTTTAATTCATTATTAAAGTGACAGGCTGCTGTGATTGATGTGAACTGAGGGCTGTAGCAAAGGAGCCTTCAGTCCTCAACAGTTACAATTATAGTTTTTCTTGTTCCTTATTGAACCCGTCAATTCACAATTCACTTAATTGATCTGTAGTAGTTATAGATTCAATTGGATTAATCAACTCACTTGGGGAAATATTTATAGAGCTGATTGATGAAACCTCTTGAGAAGTTCTGCAACCTTGTTAATTACTACAAATTTAAAAATCAAGGGAATCAGCTCAAGATTTAGTGTGGGATACCAAGGGGAGTGGGGAAGGGGCTTATATTTCTTCTTAGAATTTTACACTTACACTTTTAATTTTGCATTTTTTGTCAGAGTATATTGGTGTCGGCCACAATGGCATCCTAGACCTTTAAAGGCCAAAATTAGTTCTTTGTAGCTGTAACCTGGTAGACATTCTCCTAAAGGTAGTAATTCTCAGGGAAATGGAAATGGTCATATTCAGCATTTTAAGAACTTAAAAAATATGACAAACGAGAGGAGACCAAGATGCAGTAAGCACACCACATTCATAGTCTGAATTCAGTCTTGTCCGGAAAAGTCCAATGCGTCTATTAGGAATCATTCTTGTTTTTTTTGTTTGCAATAATTATTTGCTCCTTTAGTGCTTAGTGTTTTACATTTGTAGCTAATTTAGATCACTTGGCATAGATTGGTTTTCACTTTGAAATCCCAGAGTAATTTTCTGTTGATCCATATCCTAATGCCAAATGAAATTCACTTTTGGATAACAATGTGATGTCAGAGCCTTTGTCCATTTTATGTTGAAAGCTGTGATCCATAAGTGTGAAGTTGTGGGGATGAGAGGGTCAAATTCATTCTTGAAGCGTAATAAACCACATTGTAGTGATTAAAGTCAGTTTTTGAGGTGTAGCAGGTCTGCAACTACGAAAAACTGGCGACTTTTAAATTATCCATTTGCCGTGTCATTCTCCGTGGGCGTGATCATGCAGCTGAGGGGAGTTGATGGAGCAATTGGGGCGAGTCGAATCTGCACGTGAGGGTGCAATCGCTCTCAATTGCTTAATCGGCTTCCTACGGTACGTGATTAAGGCACTGCGCCCACAGAGCCATATAAGAACGGGGTGGCATAGAAGGAGAAAAAAAGAAACTGAAACAAAAGAGGCATCGAGAGTGCAGCATTGGGGCCGAAAGAAAGCGGACCAGCCAGCCAGGTTTAAAAGAGAGGTCAGCGTGGTCAGGGGTCCCAGATGGAGCAAAGGATCGGCGTTCAAGGGACGGATCGTGCCCACTGAATGGGAGAGTGGGTACGATTTTGGAGGAGTCTGCCCTAGGGATCTGAGGGACGACTACGAGTGCAAGAAAGAAGACGGGAGGACAACCGACCCTGAGCGGGCTGGCAGACACCGACGGAGACAGCCAAGACGGGGTTCGGTAGTATGAGGACTGCGGCGGCTGAAGTCTCTCCCGCTGAGCATGCCTTGGGTGAGCTGGAGAGACTGGGAAGGAGCTGTGCTTGGCTGGTATGATCCCAATGTCTGCGGCAGGATTTTAGTCTCGTTTTAGCCTTGTTTTAAACATTTGAATTTTACCCTTTTTTGTATAGATTATTTATTGACATTTTGATGCACTGCACTTTTATTTGGACACTGTTATGATTTTGTTTTGTTCACTTTTATAATAAAAGCACTTCTGCACCTTTCCCCTTGCTTCGTTGGTGTCCTCATTGTCCAGCTTATCCTATTACGTTACCGACGGTGTTGGGTTCAAGAGCTCCAGAATTCTGATTGGATTTAATGTTGTAATTCTCCTGATAATTTCAATTATAAATATTGCAGAATATGATGCCATAAATGGTAGACTTAGATGAAAAGAACAATATTGTTAAAGACACAAAAAAAGTTTTGGTAAAATAATATTCTTTGGCAGTTTATCGTTTATATGAAACACTGATGGACTGTTATACTCACTCATGCCCTGCAAAGACATTACTAATAAATATTGCTGGAATTTGATTTGGCTGGATTGATTTAGATAGATAGATACTTTATTAATCTTAAGGGGAAATTTTCCATCTATTACCATTTTCTCATGTTTTGTCATAATGTGTGCAATGTAATTAAATTTCACTGCACTCAGAATTAATATGTATGTTAATAAAATGATAATATGTGTGGCAGGTGGCTGGGGGTGGTACCCAGCCTGGATGCCCAGAAGGACCGAAGAAGGGATTGCGCCTCCTCCGGACCACAAGGGGGCGACTGCCCTGGTGACTATGGGGATCACGGGAAAGGAGCATGGAAGCTTAACTATATAGGGGCCCGTGGTCACTGCCAAGAGGTGCCCAGATGCCTGGAGAGCCCTCATCCTCAGCACTTCTGCCACATCCGGAAGTCCTGGGGGGACAAAGACCAGGGACACCCGGAGTGCTTCCGGATGCACGGCTGGTACTTCTGCCACACCAGGGAGTGCTGGCAGAAGCTCATTGGGAGGCACCCGGAGCACATCCGGGTAGGGAAAAAATGGGCCACCTCCCTCCATTCGATAGCTGGAGTCATGTGAAAGAAGGATGAAGCCTGGAGGAGAGGAGTGGAGGCAGTCAGAAGAGAGAGAAAGGCATTGTGAGAGGCCTGGACTTGAAGGGTGATTTGGTAGGGGAGTACTGGGGTGTGTGTGCACTGCAAATATGTACAATAAACGTGGGTTGGTGCTTGAACCATCAGTGTCCACCTGTCTGTGTCCAGGCCAGCCTCCACATATGATAATTGAAGTGTAACAGTTAAAAGGGATTTTGAAAGGCTTGTTGTAACAACCAGGGGTGAAGAAGACAAGCATATGGGTGGTGATCTCAATGCCACAAATGCTCTTAAAGCACCTGATGGTACTGATAGCATTATCAAAAACCCAGTTATCGCCACTCTACTCAAGCAACACCCCAGCCCCTTTCAACCCCCTGTAGGGAAAAAGCTTTTGTAGGAATTTGTAAAGTGCCTTTAACTGTAACTGCCTGTTTATCTGAGACATTCTGTGTTATTTTAACACCACAGCACTACACAGTTGAGACCATATGACACGTTACCTGTATATTTGTGCTTTATAAATTATATATACTGTATAAGAAATTCTATTCAGTGAACCAGATATTTGGCAAAGACGTTTAGTTTGTTTAACTATTTCGGGATCTTTAGATAATATTAAAACATAGGTGTGTCAAATTAATATACAATTTATCTGTTTGTTGATTGGTGTACACTGAAATGCTTCTTAATTCTGTTATGTAAATTGACCTACCTTATTTTAGATGGTACTTTGTGATATTAGTCAGTCTTGTCATACAGCACATGGCCGGCTCCATCAGGCTTGATGGAATAGTAGATATCCATCTTTGTTAACAGTGACTCACAATGATTTTTTATTTACTGAGTTCTTTTCCGTGATATCCTCAAGCCCTTCCTCCATGCCAATAATCCCACTCTCCACTTAAAACATTACTGCTGATAAGAGTCAGTACGTGCCTTGGTATCCTGCTCTGGACTGCTTCCTGTATGTCTGATGCAGTCATGACTAGTTTATTCTCCCAGCAATTCTGTAATAGAAAATGCAGGATATGGGGAGTTTTTTAGGTTGCGCCCTATCGTGACTGGCAGTAACTAGCAGCTAATGAACTCCTTTCTATTTTATTAATGTATCCTTGAACAGTGGCCAAGCCAGCTAAATGAGTTCTGATAAATTCATGTGTTACTGCACATGTACTGTGCTTGTTAGAATGCATGATGTGCTTTCTTTGGGGCTGACAAACTGATGAAATGTAATCCAGCTGGTAAACCGACACCAGGTTGTAGATGTTACTATGTCTGTCCTTATGATTTAAAAAAAAACGTATGGTGGTTCACCCAACCCAATCAACTGCTGAATCACAATATGCAAAATGACATTTGTAATCTCATTAGGCCTCCAACAGTGTTATCCTATTATGGCTGCTCCGATTAGTCTGATATAGAGTGCTTTATGTGCAAATTGATGGCAGTATTACATCTAAACCACATCATGTACTGTATGTTTCAGCTTTCCCAGCTTAATAGCTGTCACAGCATTAAATAGCATGTAAGAATTGTGCTCATGTGCAATGTATGTTTTTGCATGTATCCTGTTGTAACATGATGCTTAATAAATCTCCCAATGTCTATGAACCAGAGAGTCCTCCTAGGCCTTGCTCAGTCTTTAACAGCTTTATTTTCCACCCTTCTGCAGATGAAAACAATTCCCCAGTTAATAAAAAAAAAGAAGTCATTCAGAACCTTTTACTTTCTGCACACTTTATTGTGTTCATTGTGTACTCTCAATAACCCATAATAACTAACTGAAAATATGTTTTCAGAAAGGTTTACTAATTTACTAAAAATCAAAAACAGAAACCACTCATTTATATAAGTATTCAGACCCTTAATTCAGTATTTTTAGAAGCCCCTTTGACAGTACCCGCAGTTTTGAGTCTTCTTTGTTAAGTGTTGAGTAGCTTTGCACATCTGGATTTGAGCAGTTTGTCCCATTCTTCATGGCAGGTACTCTGAAGCCCCATTGGATTTGATGAAAATGTCTCCACAAATGTTCTATGGGTTTTACATCTGGGCTTTGGATGCACCACTCATGGACAGTTAGGGACTTGTCCCAAAGAAACTTCAGCATTGTCGTGGCTATTTGCTTCCGGTCATTGTTGTGCTGAAAGGTCAACCGTTGTCCCAGTTTGGGGCTGCATGCACTCTGCAGCAGGTTTTCTTCAACGACCTCTCTATTTGCTGCATTCATCCTTCCCTCAATTCTTACCAGTCACCCTTTCCTTCTCACTGAGAAACATCCCATAGCATGATGATGCCACCACCATGCTTCACTATAGGGATGGGATTAGGCAGATGATGAGCAGTTCCTGGTCTTCGGCAGACATACTGTAGTGCTTGGACATCTACTCAAAGAGTGTAATTTTTGTCTGTCTAGCCACTCTACCATAAACTCCAGACTTATGGAGTGCTACTTGGACAGGTATTCTTCTAACAGGTCCTCCCACTTCAGGAGAGGACTTGTGAAGCTCTGTTAAAGTGACCATTAGATTCTTGGTCATCTCTTTGACCAAGGCCTTTCTTGCCTGGTTACTTGGTTTGGCCAACTCTAGCAAGTGTCCTGGTGGTTCCAAATTTCTTCCATTTCACAATGTTTGAGGCAGTCGTGCTCCTTTTTACCCTTGTTCTGATCTATACCTCACCACTATTTGATCTGGGAGGTCTACAGGGAGTGTCTTGTACCTTATGGCTTGTTTTTTGTCTTGACATGCAGTGTGAATTGTGGGACCTCATATACACAGATGTGTGCCTTTGTAGATGATGTCCAATCAGTTCAGTTTGCCAGAGGTGGACTCAAGTCAGTCCCTAGACACAACTCAATCAGAATTAAAGCAAACATGATTGGGGGCTTGTCTTCATTTATTCATAGCTTTATCCTTTCAACTTTAATCTATTCTTTTTATTATGACTACTCACTTTTCTTATCCTTAAGCAACTACCTTTTTACCTGTATGGCCACTTGTCAGCTGAGGTCAACCAGGAATTGTAGCCTGTAGATAGGTTTTGCCCACAGTCTTTAATAAAAGGGTACGCAGTCTTTAATAAAAGGGTACACAGGATGACCCTTTTATATGACAGTTACAATTTATTTAATATACTATTTAGCAAGATACTCCTTCAGGCAAGTAAAAGTTTGTCTTCCTGGTATCAGGCTACGAGTCACAAAGTGGTGTCAGAAAATCTGTATGGGACTACAAAGAGAAAGCTCTTAGCTCATGTTTCTCATGTTTCGGGAGTCAAAGATTCTAAATATTCTTCTTTTCTTCTTGTAACAAGTTCAGAATTAGTTTAGGTTTTGGTAATGTTATATTTTGGTTTTCTAGTGAGTGCTGCCATTTTGTGACCTGGTTGTTAGGATGCAGGGGTTGGTTGCAAGGAATTTCCAGAAATCATATTTCTCAATGCATGCCAAAGTAAAATTCTGAATATTAATTAATGACCTTATTTACCCCGTGGGTGCATGGGTTTCCTCTGGGTGTTCCGGTTTCCTCCCACAGTCCAAAGACATGCGGGTTAGGTGAAATGGCGATCCTAAATTGTCCCTAGTGTATGCTTGGTGTGTGTGTGTGTGTGTGTGTGCCCTGCGGTGGGCTGGCACCCTGCCCAGGGTTTGTTTCCTGCCTTGTGCCCTGTGTTGGCTGGGATTGGCTCCAGCAGACCCCTGTGACCCTGTGGTTAGGATATAGCGGGTTGGATAATGGGTGGATGGATGGATCTTATGTAGGAACCCCTTGCAAGGTACCTTTCATTTTTGATTTCGGATACTGCTACTGATATTGGCAATTTGATCTTTTGTCTTCCCGTTTTTTGACTTAAGGCCATTGTTTCAACTAAGTTTCAGTATTCTGGTCTATTAAACACAACTTTCTGCCAATTTCCAACTCATTGCATAACGCTGAACATACAGCACTGCAATCTTAGATAGCAATTACATGGTTACAGCACATATTGCAATGCCTCTGACCAAGTGAGTTGCATTGTCATGCATCTTATACTTTTTTTTCTCATGACCCAATCTTGTAATTTTAAGTGTCCTCAAGACCCAGTCCATGATGACAGAATTGCTGTTGACAGTCATAGCAGCAGGGATATAGGTTTCTCCTCTGAGAGTCGCTACAGATTCAAAGTCATTTTGCTTAAACTGAACAACCCAAAAGCAGGCAACAAGAAATTAAGCCATACACAGTACAGCCACAGTCATGAGAAACAAGTGCAAAATGGTAACGATCAGAGTGAAAATCCATACTTAAATGGCAATATAATGACACCACTGTCATAATGAAGTGCTGCCTGGTGCTAGCCAGCAATGACCCAATGGGCTAGTGCTCATTATATTGATCATTTAGGTTGCTTTCTACCCAGTGAAGGTCTGCTCACTTTTCTCACACTAAGATAATGCTCTTTTGACTGTGGTAGGCTTGCTTTTTATGGACTCCCATGTGGCTGGTACTGAAGCTGCTCATTTGGACAATGGAATGGCAGTCAATACTGCTGCCTATTGCTGACTCGGTGGTGACATCTCTCTCATTTCTATCTCTCCTGACACAAATTAAGAATCACAACACACTGATGGCTAGCAGTGATGGGTTTTGACCTCAGACATTGCAGAGTTACACCTTTATTTAAAACATTTTCAAAAAGCCACACCTTCCACAGCCCACTCAGCTGAAGACAATGAAAACAATATTTTACTACTTCAAGTCTGCTAGAAGCATTTATTTTAGAAACAAGGTTTAAATAACCAAATTGGGAGATAAAACTGTTTTAGAAATATGAAAGCAGGGGTCCAAATCAATTAAGGGTTTAGAACCAAAGGAAATTTGTATTGGGGTGAGCCAAGGTCTTTCCTAATTAGTGTATTTTCATAAAGAGAGACCAAATTCTCTTTTAATCTGATGTTACGTTACAGGACTTTTGCTGTAGGACATGCCAGACTTGCCAACTGCAGTTGCTGATCCCTTTGCCGCTCCACGACAGATTACACGACCAGATATCACTGGGCATGTCTGCTTTAGTGACCGGTAAGTTTTAGGCTTTTATTTTCTTGGGAGTTCTATGCCCCGTAGGTTACATTATAAAACTCTAAGACCGACTATTTATTTTTGAAAATTTGTATAAAAGCCTTAACCTTAAAACACAATTTCTCATGGAAAATGAACATATAAGGTACCATGTTTGTGAAGGAATAACTTTGGACTTGAGAAATACCAAACTTATCCTTTATAATCAAAGCAAAACAATCACAGTCTTCCCAAGCACTTAATCAAAGTTGCCTTCTTCTCTTTCGCACATCAAATACCAGTATATTCCATCTCATGCTAGACTTGTTCAGGGTTGTGATGCACACAGGTGACTGTCGTCATGTCTTTTATGCCTGAAATTCAGTTTTTGATGTTTAGTAACTTTGCGAAACTTTCTGAAAGCATGTTATGACTCTGTCATTATAGGTTTGTTAAGAGTAGGCTGATAAGCAAAAATGGCAATCTTATCTATTTAAAATTAAATGTATGATACAATAAAGTATGCCGAAAGTGATGGGGTCTGAATACTTTCTGTATCTGCCGTATGTTTGTATAGGTGGTATGGTTTTGTGTTTCTGGTGACATGACAGCAGTTTCGAGGTGAGGTAGCAATAATCAGCAGTCATAGTATCAGAGAGTAGTGATGTGTTGCATGTTGATTAGCATATGTGAGAAAGAATTTCACTGCACTCTTATAGTAATGACCCCATAAACCTATGATGATCTCATTCCTATTATAACATAATGGTGACCATGTTATAAGAAGTGATGACATAGATGAAGCAACACTGAAATTTTCTTGCAAAAAATAATGAACAATTTAGCAATACTTTTCTTCAGTTTATTTAGCAACTCCGACTTCAGTAAACTGTCCAACAATCCATTAACTTTTAATGTTTTGACTCTGGTTATATCTGACTTCTATACTGCAACATCCCTAAAATCTCTCTTCCTAAGAGTTTATGAAAAATGTGTGACTCTTATTGATGTAAAATATAGTAATCATCTCTGCTCCCTGTATAAACATTTAGGGGTTATAAATTTAAGAGCCAAGCCTAGAAATCTGAGGTAGAAGGAAAATTCACGTATTTGCTTAATTTGAATGTAATGTCAGTTTTACATCACTACATAGTGGCACACACGTGCGCATGGGCGGCAGCTAAAGGGCTTAAGTAAGGGCAGTTCCGAATCATACCGGGATGTGGCAGAGTGCACTGACTCTTTTTCTCTCTTTCCTGTAGACCATTCATGGGAGATTCCACCTGGCTCTCTTGATGTCACTTCTGGAACCGAACCTATGGAAGGAGACCTTGCCAGCTCTGGCCCCTGTGATGTCACGTCCGGGCTCGAACCAATGGCTGAAGACCTTCATGAGCCAGACCCCTATGATCTCACTTCCTGTCTTCCCCTTTAAAAGCCTCCACCTTTTACCTATTCCCTCAGTTCTGTTTTGGACTCGGTTTTGTGCACAACAGTGCTGTATTTACTTGTTCAACTTTGCAGCCAGGAAGTCAATTATACGGGTGGCTGCCCCAAACCTTTTCATGACTCTGAGTTGACATGACAAATGGGTACTGGCAGGTTCCTTTAACGGACTCCGCGAAGGTTAAAATCGCGTTCCGAGCGGTATTGTGGACACTGGGTGAGGCCAGGCTTCAGATTAATCCCAAGAAATGTTTCTTTGGATTGAGCGAAGCCAAGTATTTAGGCTAACTGGTGGGTCGGGGTACCATGAAGCCACAGTGCTCCAAAGTAGATACCATTTTGAAATGGCCCCGTCCGCGAACCAAGCGGCAGGTCCAAGCCTTTCTCGGGTTAGCGGGGTACTACCGCCAGTTTGTGCCCCGGTTCTCAGAGAGAGCGGCGCCCTTGACTGATTTGGCAAAGAAGAGGGCCCCAAACATTGTGGTATGGACTGAAAAGACAGGGGCTGCATTTAATGACTTGAAGCAGGCCCTTATGTCCACACGTATTTTGAAGGCACCTAACTTTTCTTTGCCTTTCATCCTCCAGACTGATGCCTCGGACACAGGCCAGGGGGCTGTGCTGAGCCAAAGTGTCAATGGTGTGGAACACCCCATCATGTTCCTGAGCCGGAAACTGTTGGATCAGGAGACCAGGTATGCAGCGGTGGAGAGGGAGGCTTTGGCGATTAAATGGGCGATTACTCAGCTGAGGTGCTACCTGTTGGGCCGGGAATTCACCGTTGTCACGGACCATGCACCTTTACAGCGGATGGCCCTGCACAAGGAGTTGAATCCGCGTGTCACCAGGTGGTTTCTTGACCTCCAGCCGTATAAGATTTCACTCATTCATCGCCGGGGCACTCTTCACGTCAACGCTGATGCTCTTTCTTGGGTTCACGATCTCTCGGTTAGGGTCGCCTGACCCGACGGGTCTGTGCTGAGGGGGGGGCCTTGTCACACACGTGCACATGGGAGGCAGCTATAGGGCTTAAGTAAGGCCAGTTCCGAGTCATACCGGGATGTGGCAGAGTGCACTGACTCTTTTTCTCCCGTTCCTGTAGACCATTCAGGGGAGATTCTGCCTGGCTCTCTTGACGTCACTTCCGGGACCGAGCCAATGAAAAGAGACCTTGTCGGCTCCTGTGAAGTTACGTCCGGGCTCAAACCAATGGCTGAAGACCTTCATGAGCCAGTCCCCTATGATCTCACTTCCTGTCTTCCCCTTTAAAAGCCTCCATCTTTTCCCTATTCCCTCAGTTCTGTTTTGGACTCGGTTTTGTGCACAGCAATGCTGTATTTACTTGTTCAACTTTGCAGCCAGGAAATCAATTATACGGGTAGCTGCCCCAAACCTTTTCATGACTCTGAGTCGAGTTTGTGACACTAGATAATGGAAGATTGTCACTTATTCCCTACTAGCCGTTCCCCGCGGCTCCACCAGAGTAGTAGTGAAACAGGACAAACTTTAAAAATTAATAAACAAAAAGGTATCACTAGCTAAGCAGAGGCAAGTTATGCTCCAAAACTGACCGGCAACCCAACTCCTGATGTCACACTTCCCCTTCCCCTCAGACTGCAGCCTCTGTCTCGAATTAGCGTGAATATATCACTCCTGCAAGCGAACTATGATTCTTAGCGAGATGAGAGAAGCCGCAAAATCAACCGGAATGTTCAAGCAAATTCTAGAAAAAAAAACCAATCTAAATAAGTTAAGTAGTTCTCTCTTTCACTAGCTAAGTGGACGTAAGATACACCCTGAGGCAGGCGTGTGAGTGAGGAGGGCCCCGACGCCTTCCCCTCGGCCCACTGCATCTCTCTCAGATTCGCGCAAATAAATCGGTACTGCAAGCGAACTATGATACTTAGCATGATGAGATGTTCAAGTAAATTATAGAAAAAAACCCGATCTAAATCTATTAAGTAGTTCTCTCGTGAAGAGCAGACAGACGTTGGATTTTATGTATATATAGAGATAAGCTAACATGTTAATGGAATATTCTTAATACTCTGCTATATTCCTGATATGACAAAAGAATGATATGTGATTGACAGATTGAAACATGAACTGTTAAATTAGAAACAAAAGGTTGTTTGCTTGTAAACAGAAATGTGTAGAGGCATACATTTTTCTCATTATAGCATTTGTGATTACATATAGAATCTGGAAGAAATGTAACTAAGGTAGAAAAGCCTTAAACAGAAACAATGGAGACATTTATTCCTTTTTTGTGTAATATTATTATTATTATTATTATTTAATTTTTTGTTTGAAGTGTTTTTAATTTTTTCTAAAACTTTAAAGCAAAAGCACGTGGACTGTGGAATTCTTTGTATGTGCATCATCCTCAATCGTTGTACCTTTACAGTTGCTGCTTTTTGGAACTATTTTGGAAACCCTTGACAAATACAGCTACACTACTAACATATGTAACTACATTATGTTATAACTGTTACTGTTGAATATGACTGACTATTACAAAAATATCTAATAAAAAATGGTTACAATTTCTTTGATGAATTAACCAAAATTTGTAAAAATGTGTTAACTTTCAAACCAGTAAATCAAGTCTACAAGCTCACCTATCATTATGCTATGCATACCTTTTCTTACCTACTAACATTTATTGAACAAATGGTGAGCAAAGTCTTCTTGATAGTGTCATAAAAATGTTACAAGTATTGTAGGGTCTTCTAAGAGCCCGCTTCAGGCTGCTACTTGTGGAATGAACATCATTACAGACATCTAGTAATGACATTGACAGTATGAATCAAAAACAAAGAAGCTTTTCACAGCAGCAACACCGCAAGACAGCTTGTCATTCCAATTCTGAACATAGCCTGAAAGACAAGACTGAAGATGGAGAGTGTTTTGCTGATGGCTTTTTTGCCTGTAGGGTTCACTGTTTCTCCACATATCTTCTAAATTTTCAAAGGCTGAAAAGGAAGGCTTAAAGAAAAACTGATCTTCTCTTACAACAAATAAATAAATCCGGCTGAAGAAATAAGTCAAGATATACTTCATTTTAAAATGGAAAAACTTAAATAATTCTATCCTTTCTCGGGTTATCTTATTAAAAGCCCTATCTTTGACGATGTACTATGACATATTCAAATAAGGTGTTTTAATGAAATGATTGAACTATTGGCCTCAATGGTTGCTATGACACAAAGAATAAATTGTACCCTGTTATCAGTCGAAAAGCACAGTGCTGGCCAAGCACACTCTCAGTTGACTCTTTATAAATCTTTTAGTCTTCCTTCCTTTTTCTGTAGCAGCCCTCAAGGCACTCACACATACAAACACACACACTCACACATACACACACACACACACACACACACACACTTGAATGATACATATTTTTTCTCTCACAATATCCAGTTCTGCTCCTTTTATCTTTTCTTTCGCTCAAGATCTGCTCAAATAAACGCACAGCAATATAAAAAATTTATAGGCAGGTAATCAAAGTTGTATTAATGCAGTAAACCTTGCCTCCTCCACATTTATTTACTAAAATTATTATTATTGGCAGGTAGTTTAAGTATTATTCTGAAATGCATGTTGCATCCTGCTCTCTTTTTCTCTTTTCCTATGTATTTACTTTAATATTTAAAATTCTAAATCAGCTCATATATATTGTGATGGGTGCACACATTGCAGGTAGGTGTGTGTGAAGTAGAAGACAAAAACCAAGCCTGGAGCAGAGTCGAGATAGAAATATGAAGATAGACAATGGTGGGGACAACAGACGCCAAGGCAAAATAGTGGATGGGAGCTTGGTTATGTCACATATTCAAAAAGAGTGCCTTATTACAGGGACACAGACACAGAGCCATGTAGGTAGCAGCAAGGAGCTGTTGTACATAGTGAAGGAAAGGTTACCCATAGGGCCACCTCATCCTTTAACAGCAGATGGTGTGTGCAGTGTTGCAGGATTATCTTCAGCCACCAGGTGGAGCTCATAAAAGACAATGCCGACTTTAACTGATTAGAGGATTTACCCTCGACGTGATCACTGGCTGGTACTTAAGTGCTCCTCCCTGACACACAGTGGTTTGAAGTTAGACGTGAGCTGGACATGGATTCAGCTGGTGGGAGGAAGAAAGAAAATAGAGTACAGAAAGAGAAAGAGGGAGAGGTATGTGCAGTGATGGAAGAGCGCTCTAGACTGTTACTTGGGTGGCATATCACATATACAGAGGATTAACTTTATGTTTGAGAAAGTCCTGAGAAGCATTAGGGAATTGTTTTTTTTCTGTTATATTACTATCAGTCTTGTTAATTTAATGACAGATTGTGCGTGTGTATACATACATATACTGAACATTCATATATAAACACACAAACACACATATGTGTATGCAGTTCCTACAAAGTTCGTTATTTGTTATTTGGCTGACAACACTATCCAAAGCAACTTACAATACCTGAGACATACAGTTGGATTGTTGGTTACATTTCTTTTATTTTTCTAATTGGAGCACAGGCAGGGTTAGGGTTAACAAGCCAGGTTAAGTGGCTTGTTGAAGGTCGAACAGTGTCAGAAGCAGGATTTGTACCCACAACCTTAGGATTTGAAGTCGATGCCCTAACCACTATGCCACAGTGCCTGCCTATTACACAACAAGGAATCATAGTGGAGTTAATTTGGTTTCTTTGACATTCATTAAAAGAAAAAAATACATTTCAATTCCAAAGTGAAACCTGATCTCTACAAAGTGGTCTATCTTAATTACAAACAACAACAACAACAACATTTATTTATATAGCACATTTTCATACAAATAATGTAGCTCAAAGTGCTTTACATGATGAAGAAAGAGAAAAAGGACAAAGTAAAAATTAAAATAAGAGAACAATAATTAACATAGAATAAAATTAAGGACCGATGGCCAGGGAGGACAGAAAAAACAAACAAAAAAAAAACTCCAGATGGCTGGAGAAAAAATAAAATCTGCATTGGTTACTGGCCATGAGACCACCCAGCCCCCTCTAGGCATTCTACCTAACATAAATGAACAGGCATCATTGTATTCAGGGTTCTTATGGAAGGACTTCATGATGACGGTCACATGGACTTCTGGCCTTTAATTCATCAATGTAGGGACATCATGGTGCTTTGATTAGGTGGTGGTGGCGCACCAAGTCAGCATTTAACAGAGGCATGATTTTGGTAGTCATGACAGTCTTGAGCTTGTGTGCAGAGGTTTTTTTTAAGTTTTGAACTTTTTGTCACTGCCATTTTCCCCATGTATCTTTCTGCAAAACTGCTCACCCTCTGTCAAGTACATGAAGTTTGTAACTGAGAGTTTTAAGTCATCCATGTGCAGCTTTGGCTTTATGCTTCGGGTTGTTTTTACTTGCAGGTTTTGCTATGTTCATTTTACCCTCTACACTCACAAGTCTTCCTGGACCTGCTGCAGATACTACGCTGTCAACACAGGGGGGATAGTGTGATTTTGATAATGTGCAGTTTGGCTTACTACAACAATAGCATTTAGCAGTTGTTGTATGCACAGTTTCTCAAAGTTCAGCTGTTGTAGCTTGTTACTCCTTCAGGTATCTCATAGCTCACTTGATGACTTCCTCACTAGTCTTCTCACACACCTGCTCTGGGCAGGTTTAAAGCTGTGCCATACTCTTTCCATTTCTTATTGGTTCATGTAAATGAAGTCCAAGGGAAATTCATTGACTTGGATATTTTCTCATACTCATCCCCTGACACGTGCCTTTCAACCACCATTTCACAGAGTTGCTTGGAGTGTCCTTGTGTCTTCATTGTGTAGGTTAGGCCACCATAGTGATTTAGCACAAGCTGGACCATCCAGATAGAGGGACATTTAGATTATACAGGCAAGTGATCTCCATTGAAGTAATTAGGTGTCTTCTAAAACCAACTGACTGCACCAGTGATGATTTAGGGGAGTCCTTTTAAAGTAGGGGGAGGCACCGTGGTGCAATGGGTAGCGCTGCTGCCTCGCAGTTAGGAGACTTGGGTTCGCTTTCTTCGGTCCTCCCTGCATGGAGTTTGCATGTTCTCCCCGTGTCTGCGAAGGGTTTCCTCTGGGTACTCCGGTTTCCTCCCACAGTCCAAAGACAGGCAGGTTAGGTGCATTGGCAATTCTAAATTGTCCCTATTGTGTGCTTGGTGTGTGGGTGTGTGTGTGTGTGTGTGTGTGTGTGTGTGCACCCTGTGGTTGGCTGGCACCCTGCCTGGGGTTTGTTTCCTGCCTTGTGCCCTGTGTTGGCTGGGATTGGCTCCAGTAGACCCCCGTGACCCTGTAGTTAGGATATAGCAAGCTGGATAATGGATGGCTGGATTTTAAAGGGGGCAAATACTTATGTGATTACTTATTTTGTGTTTTATATTTTGTCACACATGCACACTTAGGAATCTTCCAAGGGAGTCAAGTAAGCCAAACAATTCCACCACCAAGCAAAAGGGGGCGGTGCTGCTACCTGAATCTCTGGTTTACTCCACAGTTTCAACCCGTCACCTGGAGATGATGCCTAGCCTCACCCCCACCAGGCATTGTAAGCAGAACCCCTTCTGGGACAGGAAGAATATAAGCAGGGCGTCTAGCCAAGGAGGACATCCTTTGACCCTCTAAAAACCAGAGAAGGAGAAATAGAGGGGAGCAGTTTTCTAGTCTGAGGGGACACAACTCTGTGTTTATGTACTTTTGTGGGTCCTGCAGGATCCTGTTCTTTGGACTTTTTATTTTTTTGTTTGTTTTATCATTGAATGAGTGTGACCGGGTTGGCACCCCAAAGATTCCCAAAGCCTCTAGTATTCCTCGTTTCACAATTTGCAATTAATTTAGACCACTTTGCAGAGACCTGTTTTCACTTTGACATTAAAGAGTCTTTTTCTGTTGACCAATGTCAAAAAAATAATTAAATCCACTGTGATTCAGTGTTGTATAATAATAAAATGTGAAAACCTCCAAGGGGTTTAATACTTCTTTTAGGCATTGTATGTATTTACTGTATATAAAGCATCTATCTATCTATCTATCTATCTATCTATCTATCTATCTATCTATCTATCTATCTATCTATCTATCTAT
>JANRMT010062849.1:16267090-16288528 GCA_026402145.1 Polypterus bichir lapradei
GATAGATAGATAGATAGATAGATAGATAGATAGATAGATAGATAGATCATTTAAGGCTAGAGAGATTTGTTTAAAGTTTGTTAAAACAGTCACATGGTGGTTAAAATGATTCCATTTTCTCAAATCAGTGTAGTTAGACCTGAGCATTTTACTACTAAACATAAGAGGTATCCTAAACGCCTTCTTGAGAAGTGACAGGAATCATCTGTTAAACTAATAGCATAATAAATACCAATAGGGAATACGAGCTAAAAGCTGTAAAAATGAGTGAAGCAAAAAAAAAAAAAAAAAAACTAGTGCTGGGACTCAATGAACACCTCAGAGTTCCACTGATCCACTTAACTCCAGCATGGACCCACAGTGACACTCAAAACAGATGTAAAAGGTGTTAGTGACTTGCAAGCAGCTCTCTCGTGGGATAAACGTTGACGGCCTGAGCTATGCCATTACCCATTGTTTTTATAGCTTCAGTTTTCTTGTTATGTGCCAGTATGCTGGTCTTCATATTAGTTGACTACATTTAATTAAATGTTCTGGATTGATTTCAATTTGGGAGCTGTCACTAAAAGCCAGCACAGGGCAATGAAGAACGATTCAGGGCAGCCAATTTCTGCCCTTTGTAGAGATAACGAATATTCCAAAGATGAGCAACAAAAAAAAAAAAAAAGAAAGAAAGAAAAATTGAAAGAAAAGGCTTGGAGGTTTATGGGTACTGTGTCAGGCAAAACCTCTGGAATAAACACACTAAAACAAAATCTACCTATTCCTGCTTCTAGAGCATTTCGATTACCATCTTCAAATTCTGGAGGTAAAATGTCAATAATAGCAAGTGAAAAAAAAATCTTAAGAGTGTGGCATTCCCACATTCCATCCCTCACAGCAGAATCTTTTCTCTCTGCATGAAGTCTGCTGTAGCATTATCAATTCTTCATAATAAATTGGGTCAACAGTGGCGATTTAGCCTTTCTGCAGGCAGTGTGCTCTATGCCCCAAATTCTATCACATTTGTCATTATCTATTCTTGCTCTCTGGTCCTCATTTGGCTTTTCTGTCTGCTCCCTTGGGAAGTTTTTCTTGGCATTATAAAAGATGTGCTGGAAACAAAAATACTCAAAAACATAAATAAATTGTCAGGAAAATTGAAATCACCACTAAAAATGACACTTGTAACAGCTAAACTACATGTGTTTAATTTAAGCATTTTCCTTTTTTTTACAGTTAATATGAACTAGTTGCTAACAATAAGAGAAGCATCAAGAATTAACAGTGGCTTAGTAATGCCCAAAATCCCATTTCCAAGGTATTGTTAGGCATTATTACTCAAATACAATGCAGAGCAAGTTAATTACGCATACACACACAATAATATTATTAAAAGAGTAAGTTATATGAAACAGTGGAGCAAAATGTGCTCAAAACCAAAAATGAAAAATGTGGATTTGGAGCTCAGCAACACCTGCTGCCAGTAAATTAAACAGGAAAATGCAAACAATGTATTTAATTATTTAATTCTTAAATTCAGATACTAGAAAAAAAAATATTTTCATGTTTTACTTTAATTATTCTGTTTTAGGGACCCACTTTGCCCCACAATTTGGGTGAGGAGGCAGGGTTGGGCATAAGAATAGAATTAACTCCAAATGGAAATCCAGGCTTCTGGAGATGAAAATGAACTGAAGACATACGGTGCATGTCTGAGAGATGTGGAGTCAACCACAGCACCAGCAAAACACAATGATGTTAGGAGAAACTGGCCCAGCAGGCATTGAACCCAGCACTCTGGACCTGTTAGACAACACAACTAACTATTGCAATGCTGCACCACCCCAATGAAATATTACAAATAAAAGTGGGTCAACACAACCCCCTCAGCTACTCTCTTTTTTGGATTACTGCATTAATTTTGACAACTAGATGCACAGACAAAGATGCACAGAGTTACAGGAAAAAAAATGCTTATGGCTCCCACTATGCATGAATGCACCGTGTCATGAATTATTATTAAACACAGTTCATGTTTGCAATAAAAGAAGTTCTGGTGATCAAGCAGCCTACCTTTTAGTTAAATATCTCAATGCAATTCACATGAAATAAAGAGACACTACATTTTGTACTTCACGTTATTTGCTAAAGATAACAGTTCAGTCCTCGGCAAGGAATTAAAAATATGCAAAAATTAACAATTATTGCCCAGGTATGTAAAAAAGTCATTGATTGTTATTAAATAAAAACATGCTTTCCAAGCCAAGGAAGACGGGAAGTAAAAAAGAATCCAAAAATAATAAAAGCAAAAAATGTTTGATTCGCAGAGAACAGTTCAGGTTTTAGAAAAAATGTCTGTGTTATTCAAATCAAATGATCACCAGGAGAAAGTTTCTACTTTTTATTTAAACATTTATTTGAAAATGGCATTTGCTAATGTAAAATCACACACACACATTCATAGTGCTGATTCTAAGAGGAATAAAATAACTAAGATCCTGTTCTCTTCTTCTTCTATTCTGTCAGGGAAATAGATAGATAGATAGATAGATAGATAGATAGATAGATAGATAGATAGATAGATAGATAGATAGATAGATACTTCATTAATCCCAAAGGGAAATTCACATAATCCAGCAGCAGTATATGCTGCAGAATAAAGAATAGTTGACTGTCATGGTTACCAATAATCCGAGATGAACATTGTTTATTACAAAAAGTTTGATGGAGTCTTCCATGTAAACAACCTAGTTATTTATGTCAACTAAAGGAACACAAAGCAACGATCTTCAGTAAGGTAAGTTCATTTAGATAATACAATCAAGAAACGTATTAGGTTGTACCAATCTACATACAGATAAATGGTTTAATCTTTTAACTCACCTATATCCTAATATTATCTAAAAGTTTCAAAATAGTTAACCAGATTAAAAGTCTATATCTAAAGGTAAACTTCTTATATATGAATTTGTAATGAGAACAAATTAAAAAGTATTAATTGTAATTATGTAACTGTTCTTTTGGTAATTGTTTGTAAACTGTAAAATATATATATACTTAAAAGTATGAAAAAATGTAATTACAAGGCTGGATAAAGCACACAGACTAATCAAGTATTTACTATAGAAGATATACAGTACATTTAGTAAAAAAAACTCCCACAATGCACTGAAGCATAGAATACAATTACAGTCTGAATGAATTAAAGGGTTGAATAAAAACAAACAAACAAAAAAAAAACAAAAAAAAAACTCTTTTTCCCAGCTGTTCTCCTGTACCGGCACAGTGTCTCCTTGCTTGGGGGCATTGACTAGTTGCAAGTCCTCTTTTAGTTGGTTGAACCAGTGTTTCTTCAGTTGTCTTCGTGGCCATTTTCCTTTGGGCTAAGCCACAGAGTCATTTTCACCACTGTTGGTCGTTCCTGCAGATCACATGGTTGTACCATCTGTGGTGCACTTACTCAAAGATCGATGCTATTTCTATGACCCTGCATACATCTTTGACCCTCATTCGATCAAGTCAGGTTAAGCCAAGCATTTGCAAACATCGGGCAGTCCCCGCTGAAACCACCAGAGCAGTGAGAATGGCAGCAAGAGTTGATTGTGGTAATCACAGATGCAGAAAATGGAGAAAGTGTGGAGTGGCGAGATTATGATGATCTGGACCTAAATGGACCCTCTGTTCTCCAAAACAATGCTAATGTCAGCAGTGTTTCTGTTTACACAATAGCAGATCACTGCTTGTCACCAAGGTCAGACAAATAGGTAAGTATTGGAATTAAGCATTTCACCAAACTCAATTATTTGCTGATGCAACAGTAAACCATTTACAAGATGAGTGCATGCATGGTTATTGTACTTTAGTAAAACACAGACTGATAAGCATTTTTCTATTGTAATTTTGAGAGTGATAAGATCACTTGATTGCAGCTTATGGGGTCTTAAGAAGGAGATTTGTGACAAAATGAGATGGGGGTTCAATTTGTGCCAAAACAGGGTGACGTGATTTATGCACATTCCTCATACCAAAGAACGGATCATTTCCACAGTTTGCATCTGCTTCTGAACTACAGTAGAGTAAAAAAAGAGGCAAACATTATAATTAGAACAGTTAAGATTTTTATAGACACTATCAAAATATTCTTTTCATTTGATTGTAATTTATATATGCTTTTTAAGGTAAAACAATAACTTAAGTGTTTCCTGGTTGCAAAAATTTAGTTCAAACTTAAATATTTATACAGAGTTCAAAGTGCATGATTTCCTCAGTTTTCAAGGAAAATCCATCTAAATAATGCCTTTCTATACAGCTCTACATCTATAGTATCTATCTAGTGTAGTGCATTTTCTATATCACTCTTTCTGTTTTTGCTGTTTTCTCTAAACCCTGCATTCCAGTATCCGGCCAAATATATTTGTTTTTCATGCTGAATAGAAAATCACAGTGCAGCAGTTCCTTGAATCCCCCAGATTATTAAAAGTTTAATCAAGCCTTCTGCATTATGTGTGCTTATGAAGGATTTTCCTTGGAGAACCTGTTGGATAAAATAAGAGAGTTACTTTGAAGAGAATATAAGGAAGCATGTAAGAATTTTCACAAAATGTTGCTCTGTGATTATCTGGCTTTTGTCTATACGATGCACGATTTAAAATTATAGTTACAGATGGGTATTACCTAGGTGATACATTGTATGCACATCTGAGACAGCTGGTGTAGATGTGAATTGTGCCGAAATGCACTTAGAGAGGCAGATCTCAGCTGCTGAGCAGAAATGACTTGTCAACTAGCTAGTAGGCAACATGAAATTACACAGAGATGGGAATATAATAAAGTGGTCCAGTGTATTCTTTACAGTATGGTTTAAAAATACAGAAATACTTCACAATATGAATTTTATGATCATGCGATCTGCTGTCATTTTCTGTCACTTTTCTATTTAAGAAGTCACTTTTCTACTTTTTGTTTCATATAAAATCCAGCAACATATTCAATCAATGGCTTGAAAGTCCTCAACAAGTTGCTCACTTGGTGAGTTTGTGTTTCCCTTTTTAAATGTTCATTATCTCAAAAATTGATAGTAACATATTTATCATATACAATAATCGGCACATATGTAAGAATTAATTTGAAAGAGGATGACGTGTTGCCTGTTTGAAGTCAATTGATGGTTATGTAGACAGATGGGCAAAGCACACAGCCCAATGCTGTCAGAAGAATGGACAAGGCTGAAGAGCCTGAAATTTCTTTTTACTTTTCCTGCTTTCTATGATTCCTTTTGTCCACTTTTCTTCAGTTATCACTAAACCTGATGCATGCCAGCTGCTTTTTACTTGTAATTTTTATATAGAATGTCAACTAGATATTACTGTCTCATTCGCTTTTCATGTTACAGTTTTCATATCCACTGTCCTGTTTCTAAACTCAGAATGATGGGCGCTTTCAGCATATGAACATTCTCTATCCTTGCCATGTTACTAGCTCAGTTCAGTTTTGGCTAAGGCAGCATGGATTCCATTCTGGAAAGACTTGCAGCAGAGTCCTGCACTTTTATAAATATGACCATACAAAGAATTTGTTGATGGCATTACTAGAGTAGTAGCAAGTCTCTTTTACACTTCGTTCCTCTTTCTGTTCTGTACCATTCTATAGATAAGCAGTGGTCATACTTACAATGATAAATGATCTGATGTCTTCTTGGGTGAAACTTAGATCTTGAGGCTATGCTCCAAACTTTAAAGTGGAAATGTTTTGAAATTGTTCATTGTTTGATATACACTTCTTATCTGAACAGAGTTAAAGTCACTTTGGACTTACCGTTTTGAATAATATGACTTTCTCATATTTAAAAGAGTTACATCCAGTCTTAAATTGTCAATTGCAAGGATTTGTTATGTAGCAGCTGTATGTGTACAGACTCTGCTGGCCAGCAGCAGTACTTAAATAAGAATGGAATCAGTAGAGGAACGAAAATATTATTAATAGGTAAAGGTCAACACAGGGAAGACAATACTGTAAGAAACAAACACAGGCCATGAAACCAAAGTCACATATCAAAGAACTAGGGGTGGGACGTTTGACACAGAGGCTTTCAAGCTTGTATTGGTTTAAGGAAGATCACTGCACTGCTTTGAAGGCGTGTATCAAATCTTTACAACAATGTGACTGATGATGCCCGTAGCTTCAAACGTCACTGAAGCACCAGCAGTGCTTGGACTGCTTTGAAGCTTTGCACTGTCCAACATGATATGAAAGAGGATGTGAAACTACTACTTGTATCTATTGCACAGAAGATATTGTATTAAATGTGGAGTCCAGAAGTGTGCAACCTGTTATCTGTCAATAAAGTTGTCACAAGAACAACAAACAGACATCATAAAAGTTTGGGGCAGCTACCTGTATAATATGCCTTGGCTGCAAAAAGGAAGTTAAAGATTGTGAGTTGTTCACAAGACTGAGTCCAAAACAGAACTGTTGCATATAGACAAAATGGCGGCTTTAAAGGGCATTGGAGGAAGTGATGTCATCGGAGCTGGAAGTGAAAGTGATGTCATCAGAGGCAGGACCAGAAGTGACATCATCAGAGACTGGGGGTTAGCAGAAGTGACATCTTCAGAGGCAGGCCCGGAAGTGACATCGTCAAGGGTGCCAGAAACAGGGATGCCGTCATCAAAGGCGCTGGAACCCTGTGGGATTTCCCGAGAATGGTCTGCAAGGGATCGAGAAAGACAGTTAGTGCACCCCACCGCCCCCTGATTAGACATGGAATTGTTATTATTCAGGCCCTTTAGTTGACTCCTACTCGCACGTGTGCGAGAAAGTATATACCATGCAGTACTATTCTTATATACTGGAACATATAATGTATCATTGATACTCTAGCCCAGGGGTCTCCAACCTTTTTTCCCCTGAGAGCTACTTTTACAAAATGAAAATGGCCGAGAGCTACTCATGTTTTCTAACGTTTATGCTCATAGCTTATTTCAGCCCGAGCAAACTGAATAAGCTTGTTTTGCCTAAACATTTACAAAATGTTGGTGTCCACAACTCATATTTTGCATTAAAAGATCAAAACACACAAGAGTATTCACATGTCCAGTTACATGTGTGATGTGTTTTTCAGTTAGTGAGATGACTGGCTCTGCATGGAGTCAACAAGAGAGATGTATGGTGAAGTATAGCCACTTAGGTTCACTCTTTTAGAGTCATTTAAATGTTAATCTGTCGGTCTTCTTCTGAACTTTGATGTCATGACATTCATGTCAGAAAAGGCAGACTCACAGAGGTATGTAGACCCAAACAAAGCAGGCATTTTCAGAGCTGCTTGGTGAAGATTCTTATAGTTATCTGGCTTCAGAAATGCTGAGAATGCTGTTGAGACTTTAACTGCACACTATTTTGAAGGTTTACTAATATATATATACACTCACCTAAAGGATTATTAGGAACACCATATTAATATGGTGTTTGACCCCCTTTCGCCTTCAGAACTGCCTTAATTCTACGTGGCATTGATTCAACAAGGTGCTGAAAGCATTCTTTAGAAATGTTGGCCCATATTGATAGGATAGCATCTTGCAGTTGATGGAGATTTGTGGGATGCACATCCAGGGCACGAAGCTCCCGTTCCACCACATCCCAAAGATGCTCTATTGGGTTGAGATCTGGTGACTGTGGGGGCCATTTTAGTACAGTGAACTCATTGTCATGTTCAAAAAACCAATTTGAAATGATTCGAGCTTTGTGACAATGTGCATTATCCTGCTGGAAGTAGCCATCAGAGGATGGGAACATGGTGGTCATGAAGGGATGGACATGGTCAGAAACAATGCTCAGGTAGCCCGTGGCATTTAAACGATGCCCAATTGGCACTAAGGGGCCTAAAGTGTGCCAAGAAAACATCCCCCACACCATTACACCACCACCACCAGCCTGCACAGTGGTAACAAGGCATGATGGATCCATGTTCTCATTCTGTTTACACCAAATTCTGACTCTACCATTTGAATGTCTCAACAGAAATCGAGACTCATCAGACCAGGCAACATTTTTTCAGTCTTCAACTGTCCAATTTTGGTGAGCTCGTGCAAATTGTAGCCTCTTTTTCCTATTTGTAGTGGAGATGAGTGGTACCCGGTGGGGTCTTCTGCTGTTGTAGCCCATCCGCCTCAATGTTGTGCGTGTTGTGGCTTCACAAATGCTTTGCTGCATACCTCGGTTGTAACGAGTGGTTATTTCCGTCAAAGTTGCTCTTCTATCAGCTTGAATCAGTCGGCCCATTCTCCTCTGACCTCTAGCATCAACAAGGCATTTTCGCCCACAGGACTGCCGCATACTGGATGTTTTTCCCTTTTCACACCATTCTTTGTAAACCCTAGAAATGGTTGTGCGTGAAAATCCAAGTAACTGAGCAGATTGTGAAAAACTCAGACCGGCCCGTCTGGCACCAACAACCATGCCACGCTCAAAATTGCTTAAATCATCTTTCTTTCCCATTCTGACATTCAGTTTGGAGTTCAGGAGATTGTCTTGACCAGGACCACACCCCTAAATGCATTGAAGCAACTGCCATGTGATTGGTTGATTAGATAATTGCATTAATGAGAAATTGAACAGGTGTTCCTAATAGTCCTTTAGGTGAGTGTATATATATAAATCCAATGTCTCACAGTCTGTATGTCTGTCCGCTTTTCACGAGAAAACTACTTAACGGATTTAGATCATGTTTTTTTCTATAATTTGCTTGAACATTCGGGTTAATTTTGCGACTTTTCTCATTCTATCATAGTTCACTTATGGTACCGATTTATTTGCGCGAATCCAAGATCCACGCAGCGGGTTGGGGGGAGGGGCCTTCCTCACTTACTCGCCAGCTTCGGGGTGTGTACCTTAACTCCACTTAGCTAGCGAACGAGAGAACAATTTAATTCAACTTTGTCTTATATTTAAAATAAAGTGTTACTTAGGTCTTGATGAGTTTGAGTCCGGATATTCTCTTAAGTGTATGCCACATTGAAAAGATAGATTGCAATTTGGATTGTGCATCGCGATTTTGTGTTAAAAGGATCGTGATGTGATATTTTAAAAAGATCGCCCACCCCTAATTTGACTAATCAAGTTTTCAAATTTATATAGGATTCATTAACCCATTAGCGAGCTCTAGCCTAATATAGGCACATTCTCAAAACTCTTGTGTGCCCAGTTCCAGAAGCAGATTCCCTAAACCCTGTTATGATTATATTTGCCCCTTAGGGCCATCATATCTGAAGTACTAATGGAAAAATATTAATCTTTCACATTGCCTCCCTGCAAAAAAAAAAAAAAAAAAAAACCCTGACGTGATAAAGTTGTCACATAATTAAGAATCAGGGGTGGCTTATAATGTACTGCAGTGTCTCAATGGTGCTTGCAGGTTCTGAGCGCCGATGCGTTTTTGTTGTTTACTTCACTATAGTAACAGCCTGGGCGTGAGTCGCCAGTAGTATTAGCTGGCATTCCATCATACAAATCAGCAGTTTAATGCCAGCTACAAAGAAGCTGATAAACGTCTCAAAATAATTTCACCTAGTGTGTCAGCAACAAGTACTCCTTCCAAGGATAATGAACTACCTAAAAAGGTCCATGGCACTTGGCGCAGGTGAGCACTGGTGCTCGTAATACTCATAATGGCAGCAAATTACATCTTTTGGACTAATGATAACATGATTATCATAAGATCAAAATGAACACACAGCATATTCTTGGGCTTTTATTGTTTTAGTGCACCTGTCTGATCATAACTATGTATTTGGGCTGTGTCAAACTCATGGCTGCTATGATTTCTGTAACCCACCAGATGTTTCTATTTTTGAAGCTTTGGATCTTTTTCTGGCACAATCAGGAAGAAGTTTCAAAAGCATAAGTGGTGCATCCACCCATCACTACAAAGAGCATATCAGAGTAGTCAAAAACAAAATAATTTCACATAACCAAAATGAAACATGAAATTTGGAATCAATTAACAAAAGAATTTGTTGCTAAAATTCAGATTGAAACACTAATGAGGATGGCAGTTTTCACTTTGTTGTGTGTCCAAACTTGGACAAACCAGGACATACATGGGGATGACCTTTATGCCTTTGACCTGATGATGTCATTTGTTCCACACTTCCGCTGATCTTGCTTAGCAACTATTTGGCAACCAGACTAAACAGAAAGCACAAAATGGTAGTGCCCATATCACAAACAAAATGGCACTGCCGCAAAACATATTTACTTTTAAAGTTATTTAGAACGCATCTATACAAACAATAAACAAACCCAGTGTGTTTCTTGCAAAACTTTTTGTTACTTAAAAAATGAAAATACAATTCAGCTCATGACAGTATGTAACATGTATGGTAAATCAGATTATCATTCCGAGAACTTTTTAAATGCATTTATCTAATCTAATTTAATTAGTTTACAGGTAACAAATATCCTTAATTAACTCTTGCACATTAACAGGTATATTTAAGTGAACAACAGATATCTTTAAATAATTCACAGATATGTTTAAATTATCTCAGTACATGTAGAGATATCTTGAAATAATTACAATTTCAAAATGAATCTCAGGTATCTTGAAATGAATTACATACCTCAATTTGACTGAATGATATATTTAAGTGAATGTAAATCACTTCCCTTTAATTTAAAAATAATTAGTACCCAAGCATTTATCCCGTTTTTTTTAATAGATATTGGCAGAATGTGTCCAGTATGTCCTAAAATATGTAGAAAGTACAGTGGGCATGCTAAAATGAGGTATACATAAAAGAATAGTGCACTAAATATGAGATTGTATTTTAGAGCTGTTTAATAATAAATTTTATTTATATAGCACCTTTCCCATGCTCAAGGCACCTATGCAGCAGAATGCTTTATACAGTAAACACCCTCCACTGTATGTGGCCAAGTCATCTGCAGGCTGTCTCTTTCAGGTTCTTTTGCCTGAAGTGGTAGGACAGCATAAGGACACTACTGTACGTACTGTAAGTATACATTTTCCAGAATGGCAAACACACACTACATATCAACTTGCAAAAATACTGGCACAATTGTAAAAGCCCTTGTATTATGCTACTCCTCAAACACACACACAAATACTGTGCAATTTACAATGGAAAAATGAGCAGAGGTGTGCAAGGGCATCAGGAAAATGTGTGCTTTTGGCAGCAGTCTCTGTGCTGCGTGATCATTAAGGGAATAAATGACACTGAAAATGGCAGCCTTCAGGCGGCAAAGCCACATAGAATTTTTTTCATTCTTCCTGAGTGTCTTTTCTCATGAAGAATTTGATTGCTCTTACTGTGGATTCAGAATGTACTCAGGCCCCTACACTTTCTGGACACTTTATTATGTTGTGGATTTAATTTAAAATGGATAAAGTTCCCATTTTTGCCAATCAATCTACACTCAGTAATTGTATTGCTGTGGAAATTTCCCTTAATATAGCTGCTTTATAGTACTCCACGTGTGCAGCCACTTTAGCACATAGACTTACTAGCTCAGCACAAGCAGACTTAACAGTTAGTTGACACCGATGCCAATCACTAAACCAGGTGCCCGCTCACTGTGCTACTTTTTATTGGATGCATCTCCCCTCAGCTGGTAACCCCTGTGGGAATATGGCAATCAGTTACACCACATGCTCTTATCATCATAGTGGTCCTCGAACATAGTATCATTGAAATTCCTGTATTTGCTCTTTTGGTTTGCCTACACTATAGTTACTGTTAAGTATACTGTTTATTATTCTTTTTTATACACAATGGGACGTCTGAAAATCTCAATTACAACTTAAGAAGGACTTAGGAGTCATAGTGGACTTGACCCTTTCAACTACCAGACAATGTTCAGAAGCCATTAAGAAGGCTAACAGAATGTTAGGTTATATAGCACAATGTGTAAAATATAAGTCCAAGGAGATTATGTTCAAGCTTTATAATATACTGGTTAGACGTCACCTGTAGTACTGCGTGCAGTTTTGGTGTTCAGCTACAAAAAGGACATAGCAGCACTGGAAAAAGTACAGAGAAGAGCAACTATGCTGATTTCAGGGCTACATGGGATGAATTATGAGGAAAAATTAAAAGAGCTGAGCCTTTTCAGTTTAAACAAAAAAGTTTAAGAGGAAACATGATTGAATTGTTTAAAATTATAAAGTTAACTAGTACAGTGGATCAAGACTTGTATTTTAAAAGACGTTATCAAGAACATAAGGACACAGTTGGAAACTTGTTAAGGGTAAATTTCAAAGACCCATAGACACAGAGAATAAGCTATTAAATAATGTGGTAGACTGTAGGACTTTAGGTAATTTCAAAACTAGACCTGATGTTATTTTAGAAGAATTAACTAGATAGGACTGATGAACTTTGTTGGGCCAAATCACCTGTTTTTGTTTACATTGTTCTAATGTGTGTTAGGTATATCTACTTTATAGTACCCCACGTGTAGAGTCTTACCTGGATGTGGACAGCTGCCTCAAGCAAAGAGACTTACTAGCTCTGCGCTAGCAGATCAAACACTTGCCTTCAGACCTGAGCTACACCTGTGCCATGAACCAAAGCAGGTATCCACTCACCACACTGCTTTCTTTTGAAGACATTTATTCTCTGCTGCTTTACCCTGCTGGAATATTGCAGTCACCCACTCCAGGTGCTTTTACAAATATAACTTGACCCAATCAAATAGTATTAAATCAATATTATTATAAAGCAATACTAATTAAAACAAAAATTAAAAATGAGCAGATATAGTAACCCAAAATGACAAAATGAGAACAGGTTTTCAAAAAGATTACCAAATGTATTAAAAATCAAAATCTGAAATAATTCATTCATATAAGCATTTCGACCCTTAATTCAATACTTTGCAGAAGCCCTTTTGGTGGCATAGCTTCAGGTCTGAAACTCCAGAAGCAGGTTTGTGAGTACATACTGTAGAGTCAAAAACAAGAATAAGCTGACAAATTCAAAAAGGAAGAGAGGAAATGTGAAAACCCCTGGCCAAAAGTACAAACAGCCCTTCTTACAATAATAAAAATCAAGTTAATTAAAAAAAAGTAATTCCAAAACAGAAAAAGAAATGGTCAAAAGTGTAACAAAATATTACATCAGATAGGCAACTTCAATGCAAAGAAAATCTAAACCTGTAAACACAAGTCATAAATCCAAGGCAAAGCAAAAAGTCCTCAATCCAAAAAATCAATACCATAAACCATAAAAATCTAAATGTGAGATATCTATAACAGGTGAACACCACAAGTCAAAGGTAGCCAATGTCTCAACACTTGCTGAAATATCCCAGCACCTAATATAGATCGAGGGTGATCTCCACACTCTGGGGCCTGGAACCCTTTGGCTCACCATATACTGTAAAAGATAAGGAAGGTGGCTAGAGAATAAACAGTAGCACAATAATTATAAAACCAAAACACATTTTATGAAAATAACAACTGACATGAAGTAACAAAAACAGAAACACAGAAAAATAACTAAATCTATTTAACAAAAAATAACAAAATAAACACACTTAACTGAAGACAACAGAGATCTGGGGGGTATTTTTCGTACGTGGATTACTCATTTAGCTGGATGTAATTGTTGATGATTTGGTATGATCCTGGATCTGTCAGTTTTTCAAAACTCTTGCTGGATGTGTTGTCATAGCAACACATCCAAATCCTCAAACCTTCTTGGAGCGGGTTTGTTCTATGTAAACAAGGATTAGCTCACACACTTAATCAGTGTCCATGCATGGAAGTCATTCAGTCATGGCTTCGCCGTTCATGAATGAGAAACCATTTGATATCGGTGCGCAAATTATATGAAGAGAATTTCATATAGAGAGGGTTTTGTGCGATCAGCAAGATCCTTTATTGCTCTCGGAGGAAATTCTTTTCGAAAGATACCACTTTAGCTGAGGGGGAATATTGCACCTCAAAGATTTATTAGCACCTTATATTTAAAGTCAAACTAAGTGAAGTCGGGCTCTCACAACCACACAGACATTATGCATTGCTTGGAGGTTTTTTGCAAGCGGCACTTTTTTTATATACTGTAGGCCATGCGAAAAGTCTATCTAAAAATGCAGTTTGCCAGGCAATTCGTAAAGTCTGTTTGGCTCTGAAATATTTCCTTCGGGTTTTCATAGTGTTTCCTGGACACCTGTGTGTGCAGACAATAAAAGACGTGTTTTGTACCATTGCTGATACAAAGGCAAAAACACCCACAGTTCCATAAAGAATCTCACAATCAGCCTAATATTCTCATTACCCAGGATTTCCAAATGTGATTGGGGCACATGGGACTGATCAGAGTGGAGTTTGATCAAACATTATTTGGAAAATTTACCTCTCCTCCTGATGAATAATCAAACACAGTGTCTTCATCAAATATTTGACCTTCGTCAATATCTCATTGGTCAGACACAAGTTCTAGGAATATGACATTCCCTGCAACTGACCCAACAAAAAAAGGGCTATATGGGACATACCTGTGGCACACATTGAGGACAAATATATGCAATGACCATCCTTTACCTGAAATGAAGTGACCACTGCATCCTGCCACTGGTTCTGAGGAGGAGCTTCCCCCTGGAATGCCCTCAGAAACAGGGCGATGGGCATTTTGCTGGAGAGCCAACTCTTCTGCAGGGGTTAGGTCTGGACTGTGTGGACCTCCACCTGTTTTTTGCTTGTCTGCCTTCTTATTAGCTTTAAAATTAATGTTTTTTATATTATATATGATTCTTTATGTCAACAGTTCTTTAAATAGTTATATACCATTATTTACCAGTTTGAGGTATATTCTTGTACTTCACTTTAACCTGTTCCCATGTTCTCCTTGTGCTCATGTTTGATCTGGAATTATGCCATGTTAAATAATAATTAACCTGACACATAGGAAATGAAACGCTGCATTCAAGTAGAATGCACACTATTTAGCGTTTTGCCAGCCGTCTTTTCTGCTTTGGGCTGCTTTTGCAGTGTTACCCCTTGTGCATATTAAATCTTGAAATTCTTCATATCACTCGAATAAAAGGTCCTGCTCCGCTTGTGTGAAAAAAAAATGCACCCGTTCTTTCGTCATTTTGTTACAACCTATCAAAGATTTGCTGATCATGTTTTCTAGACTCAATATATATGGGCTTTTCAATCAGCACGGGCGGGCGCATTCATCTTGGATGATTAGATCCAGCTAGACTAATCTACTACACAGCTGCGTTTGAAAAACCGACTTATCCCGGATGAGTTTCACCGGCATTAACTCATCCAAAGTGAGGCATCTGATCTCGGATCAGATAATGTTTGATCAAACTGCACTCTGATCAGTCCCATGTGCCCCAGTCCCATTTGGAAATCCTGGGTAATGAGGATGTTAGGCTGATTGTGAGATTCTTTATGGAACTGTGAGTGTTTTTGCCTGTGTATTACCTACCTGCAATGGCATGAAATGCCTCTTTTATTGTCTACACACGCAGGTGTCCAGGAAACACCATGAAAACCTGAAGGAAATATTTCAGAGCCAAACAGACTTTACGAATTGCCTGGCAAACTGCACTTTTAGATTGATTTTCCGCATCGCCTACAGTATATAAAAAAGTGCCGCTTGCAAAAAAACTCAAAGCAATGCATACTGTCTGTGTGGTTGTGAGAGCCCAACTTCACCTAGTTTGACTTTGAATATAAGGTGGTAATAAATCTTTGAGGTACAATATTCCCCCTCAGCTAAAGCGGTATCTTTCGAAAAGAATTTCCTCCGGGATCAATAAAGGATCTTGCCGATCATGCAAATCCCCCTCTATATGAAATTCTCTTCTTATAATTTGTGCACCGATATCAGTTGGTTGCTTATTCATGAACGGTGAAGCCATGACTGAATGAATTCCATGCACAGAAACTGATTAAGCGTGTGAGCTAATCCTTTTTTACATAGAACAAACCGGCTCCGAGCAGGTTTGAAGATTTGGATGTGCTGCTATGACAACACATCCAGCAAGAGTTTCGAAAAACTGACAGATCCAGGATCATGCCAAATCATCAACAATTACATCCGGCTAAACGAGTAATCCACGTTCGAAAAGTACCCCCCAGGTCTCTGTTGTCTTCAGTTAAGAGATCTTTAGGTATCTTCAAAGCTCAACTTGATGTTATTTTGGAAATCTAGGTGAACAGGATGGATGAGTTCACTGAGCTACATGGCTTGTTCACATCATGGAAGCATCTTCTTTGTGAGGACTTGTGTGGATTTTAAGTTTTTCATATTCTTTTCTCTGTTTTTGTGTTTTTTGAATTTTGACTGTGGAATAGATTTGTTTTTATTCATGTTGCCTTTTAAGCAAAAATTTGTTTTGCCTATTTTTGGCTCTGATTAGTTTTTGTTGTGCATTGCCAAAATATATTTATAGATAATAAATCTGTACATTTTTAAAGAGCCAGAGTTTCAATGACTTCTTATTGATTTTTGGATTCTGAAGATTATTAAGGATTGTTTTCATTCTGGCATCATGTTTGTGTTTGTGTATGCCAAATGCTGCATTCACATGCTCTCACATTCGGTAAATCTGAGTTTCATGATTTCATATTGTAAACATAATACAATCTCAGAGCTACCAGTCGGACAATTTGGAGAAAACAAACCTATCTAATTGAAGCTGTTACAAAATTCTGATCTTTCTCCTTAGTCAATTGTATAAAATAACAAATTTAACCTGTTCTGCCAAAAAGTATATTTATGTTGCATTGCAAATTCTATTTGGAGTGAAGTGACACACATTTAATATGTTTATTTTCCTCTGTACTGCCAAGAAAATACTATTTATCTTTAATTGCTTTTTTTTCTTGCAGACCTCTCATTTCTCCAAATAGCCCAAATGAAAACCCAGATGAACACAATGAATTGAGAAAGTGAAATGTGAAAACTTGGAGCTCTGAATAGTCAGATAGCACATAAACAGCAAAAGCCTTTCAAAAGCAAAATACTTTCTAAAAAATAGCCATTTTGAATTCTAGGTCTCCATATAGTCTGCAGATAGATTTTGAAACAAGGCCCAATTTTTAATATTGTGAAGAATCACAACATAAACAAACAGGCTTTGATTTAAAGATCTTTTAATTTTCATGTAACATGCTGAAGATATCGTTAAATGATATCTGTAAAGTATTCATTTATTTCATTCAAGATATCTACAAATTGTCTAAAGTTATCTTGTGATAATGTCTTATTAAGTGAGACATTTAATTCATAAAAAGAATCTTAAAAGACTTTCTGACATATCACTGAATCATACCTTTAGTGATTTAAATGTATCTGAAAATACTGTACGATATCTCTAAATGATCCTTCAACTTCCCATAGTTACAGTTTTTGACTTACATGTGTGCCCTGTGCCTTATCTCTTGCCAGTATTCCAGTCACTATTTCTGGGGAAGGCATCCTTTGACTTTAATCATCCAAATAGTGTGAACTCCTTCATGGATGACGCAGCCATGTAAAATGGACTCCTGCATCAAGGATCTAAAAAAGATCTGGGTGCGGTTTCTGCTGTGTATATAGTAAAGTAAAGTAAAGTATAAGGACATTAAGCTAAAAATGTGTATGTTGTAAGGCTGTCAATGCACAGAAAAAAAGAATGTTACCAAGCGGAAAACTGCAATTATTATTATGTGACAGGTAATACTCCTGATTCTGAGACTCTAACAGGTACTGAACCTGAGGAAAGTTAACAGGCCATCAGCTTTCCATTAGTCACATGAAACCTCTGCCAACCACTGAAACTATATCTTAGCAAATCAACAAAATTTAAAGTGAGCATTATTTTGGAGTAATCTGTTGTGACAGATATGGAGGTGAGTGAATAATTCATATGAAAAATGCCAGAATTGGAAAATAAGCCTAAAAGTTGATTTTCATAAAATGTGGCCACTTTGCAAATGTGTGTTTTAATGTAAGCAAGTTATGATAAATGTTGTTTTGCTGACATAGGTTTTCTTTCCAAGAAGATTGTTAACAATGTAGGGATGGAAATTTAAAGAACCCATAATTTGTTTAAGCACTTATACTTTTTGCTGAGGCAGATCAAATGCTACTTCATCAATATGACCCAGATCTACACTGCCTCACAAGAATGCGCATTCTGAAGTAGATTGTGAGCTTATTAAAATCAAATGCTAACCACAGCATTTAACCAAGAGTTGATTTTGCAGGGTAAACATGGCTCCAGTTCAAGCTGGAATCTCTGGACACTTTCCTTGCCCTATACATACTGTATGTATGTACTGTACTTGAGAATTAGATAACTGAATGGTGTAGGTGACTTTTTAGGTTATATCCAACTGCTACTTCAGGAGATGGTGACACCTGGGTGGATCTCTTGGTTGGAGTAAAGTGCTACAGCTCATATAATAGATGAAATATTTAAGGGGGAAAGTGACTTTTGGTATCCTTGTTAGTCTACAACGAATACATCTAGTAAGGTCGCATCTCCTTAGAACATATCCACTATTCATATAAGCTACCAGAATGAACTCTTCTCTAGTTGGTGCAATTATATGAAATATGGTCATTGCTGAGTGATTTCCTCTCTTCGTGTTTATACTACTTAAACATTTATTTTTTCCATTGGAAAGTGTGGACGATACTAAGTTTTTCTTAATAATGTGGTGTGAGGACGGTAATCTCACCCTTAATGTTAACAAGAGCAAAGGGTGTCATGGTGAAAAATTCGTCACCAGAAGGCTTTTTACATGAAAATGAAGGCTATTAGGACTCGAGATAGACAGACAGAGTTTTAAAGCTTTATTGCAATAAAACAATACAAAAAACAACAAGGACTCAACCCAATTCGGCCAAATTGAGCTGAGCCCCGAACGGTTCAGCAATCGAAGTTTATATAACAATTTCTTATCACTTTGACCTCGTTCAATTAGCTCATTCTGCAACTGTCTATACCAGTGTTTCCCAAACTCGGTCCTGGAGACCCCCTGTGGCTGCAGGTTTTTGTTCCAGCCAGATTCCTAATCAGTGACAACACCTGATAACACTGCTCTCATTTAATTTAATGAATTAGCTGGGATTATTTTTCTTTTATTCTACATTCAGAAAAGCACAGCAGCATTATTTTTACATTTATAAGACATTTAGAAATATTTCTGCTTTTGCTATAGATTTAAATGCTTAACTCTCTTTTGTTGATTTCATTATATTTTGCCCTTTCTTTGTGCAGTTTTTCCCCTTCGTTGTATCTTATTGATCACAATTAAAAATGAGCAGAACAGACACCCAGGCAAACAACACTGAACAATCAAAGGTTGCAACTACTTTAGCGTCAGACCCACTAATTAGTAAATAATTAATTAATTAAACAATTAGAACACTTTGAAAAATAGAATGAAAATCAAGATGAAAATAATGTTAAAAAGAAAAAGAATATATTATTCCCATATAACTGCTTGGTACATTTTAATATATATTTTTTTTTAGCAAACTTAGTTTCCTAATTTCTGTATTGTTCCCTAAAAACAGAACTTGGGAAATAACACATCACTTAATTAGCCCAGGAGTTCAATTAATAACAGAAGCTGGTTGGAACAAAAACCTGCAGCCACAGGGGGTCCCCAGGACCGAGTTTGGGAAACACTGGTCTATACTGTCTATTGTTCACTCTAGTTTCTGTTTTGCTTATTTTTGATTGGGCAGATGTTCCTTCTTCCATATTTGGTCTTTCATGGTGTCACTTCCTTCTCTAAACCTTTCAAGCTATGTTATAATGGTGGCCTAAAGCTAAGCTCTGATTAAAAAGAAATATGGTATGTGCTTTTATTTAATCATTGTGTGGCAGTCCTGACTTGCCTTAATTTCTATGCTAAAGTTAATTTCTAATATATTCTTCTATATTTATTGCTAATGCCTGAATATACTAGTGTTTCTTTCATGCATTACATCAGTGTGACCTTGCTTACAGCAAAAGCCTTTTGTTGCCTTTCTGCTGAATCATCAGTCCAGCTGGTTTCTTTACGTGCCTACCACAGTCATTTTCTCTCTGTGGTATCGTTCCATAGCTTCCTAGTCTTAGACACAGGTGTTCTCAATCTCTTATCCTGTTCTACACGTCATTTTTTGTTCTTTTTCTGTTCTTTTCCCATACTAGCAATTCTGCTGTAAGCTTAAAAAATAATGCAATATTTCTGATTTTTTAGTTAACTATTTTCTTGACCTATCTTATTTGCTTAACATTCTAATTTATGCTTAATCTAATGTTTTAGAAACTTTTAATTAATTGTGGGGCGGCACGGTGGCGCAGTGGTAGTGCTGCTGCCTTGCAGTTAGGAGACCCGGGTTTGCTTCCCGGGTCCTCCCTGCGTGGAGTTTGCATGTTCTCCCCGTGTCTGCGTGGGTTTCCTCCCACAGTCCAAAGACATGCAGGTTAGGTGGATTGGCGATTCTAGATTGGCCGTAGTGTGTGCTGGGTGTGTTTGTGTGTGTCCTGCGGTGGGTTGGCACCCTGCCCTGTGTTGGCTGGGATTGGCTCCAGCAGACCCCCGTGACCCTGTGTTCGGATTCAGCGGGTTGGATAATGGATGGGTGGATAATTACTTTGTATGGCTCTTTATGTTAATTTTGCTATTTTATGCTAATATAAAAATTTTCCCTTCTAGAGGGGCTGATCATAGAAGTTAGATTAAGCACAAGTTAGAGCACACTGCCCTCTGTGTGAGAGGGGATACTGTTAAAAAGCTGACAGCAAGCTCCATGTTTCCTGGAGTGACTGACCAACACTGACAAACTGAAATGGACTCAACACATTCTGACTCTTGACAAAAAAGCTCACCCGTGCCTCTACTTCCTTAGACATCTCAGGAACATCTCAGGTTCTCCATCTGTTCTCACAAACACAATAAATACACTATACCATTTATTTTTTGTATAGCCCAAAATCACACAATCAGGCCCTGCCTTTTGACAGCCCCCCAGCCTTGTCTCTCTAAGAAGACAAGAAAAAACTTCACAAAAAACTCTGTAGGGAAAAAAATGGAAGAAACCTTGGGAAAGGCAGTTCAAAGAGGGACCCCTTTCCAAGTAGGCTGGGCGTGCAGTGGGTGTCAATAAAAGGGAGTAAATGCAATACACAGAATAGAACACAAGTAATCCTCAATGCAATATAATAGTGCAAAAGAAATATTACAAGTACAGAGCAGATTTCAACAGGAGATGATATTACATAATACATAATACATCTACAGTTGCAGAGAAGAGTCAGTTTTTACTGGCTGCATCTGCAGTGATAATATAAGAACAGTGCTACTCAGATACTCAGAGGACGTGAGCTGATGCTGACCAAAGTCATTTGAATCTTCCAAATTAGAGAACTCACAGAGCAACAAGACAGATAGATAGATAGATAGATAGATAGATAGATAGATAGATAGATAGA